>VXAB01003488.1:584823-614278 GCA_013399175.1 Odontophorus gujanensis
CCCTTTTATTTTTCTTTCCCATGTTTGTTTTTAAATTGAGCCATTTATTTTAAAACTTAGACTGCAGGCACCTTTTGTGAATATGGGCTTACTTAAATACACACTGATAGAATAGGAATAGTACCAATATTGTAGTAATTTATTCTTAAATTCATAGAAAAACTGAGTTGAAGCATTCGTCTTTTCTGCTTTGATATGGAGAAAAAAAAAAAAAGGAAACAGTTAAATATGATCCCTATATTGAAGCAGGAAAAACAATAATGTTTTAGAATAAGCATTTGTCAAACATCTTTTATTGCCAATCATAGCTTACCTTATGAAGTATTTTGTCCATACTGTCATGTTATGGTAGTGCTAGCACCTTAATTTTCTTCTGTGTTGTAAATGTTTTTGCATTGGAGTAGGCAGTACAGAGAGCTATCAGTTTATGCAGGTGGAACAATGAACTTGAATAACTTAGTAGGTTCATATATAATGCAGCAAATAAACTTATAATACATGGCAATTATTACCTAAGTGTAAACGAGTTACACTTGCATTAAAAATTGAAAAATTTTCTTTCTTGCATCTGTTAAGATACTTTGTTTGCTTTTCAACCACTTAGAATTTCCTTTAGATGCTGCTATATTAACTGAGTAAAGGAAGACATTTGAAGGAATTGCTTCTTTCAGTACTGCTAAAATTCTATCGCTTGGAAAGCCTCTGACATCATTTTTCAGGTGTCACGTTCTAAGATTTATTTGAAAATATATTAGCTTGTAAGGATCAGGGCTGTGTTAGATTAATAATGCTCCCCCTCTCTCCCCAAGCTGTCATTATGAGTGCTAATGTTTAAATTGTGGGCGAGAGATGAAAGAACGTAAGAAAAACTACATCTCTGAGTTAGAATATATCTGGAAAAATTTAGCCCGAATGAGTGATCTGCTAGGGAGCTGCTCATGTGAATGTGTGCCATGAAGAGGCTGTGTTCTAGCCTTTTTGAGAACAATTCCCAGTTTGCTGTGCTAAGTGTTCATGATTGGATAGAGGGCGACATATATAGAACTCAAAAATAGATAACTGCTTATTTAGGAGGACAGGCAGTCCTCCTACTCAAATCATATCATCTGAAAGGCTACAAAATGTTGATGACTTGTTCCACCTCTCCACTCTACTCTGCATATGTTGTTTTCCTCACAGGCTCTTTTTAGCAGCAGTCTTTTGGCTCTTTCTTCCTTGTGCGAAATTTTGGATTTTGAAGTCTTGAATAGTTGGAAAGCTTTTATGACCTTCTCCTTTTACCTCAAGCTCTACCAGAACTGAATTTGGAACTTATCTGAGTTTCTGTTCTTCTCTAGAACAGCCTTAAGACCTTGTGGATGGAAGACCTGTGATTTCTGTGTTCATGTCAGAATGACCTAGATCACTTCGCCACTCCATGGTTCCTACCGCAAGCGCTTGACTGCAGTGCAGTGGGATTTCACCACCAGTGCTTGTGGACCATCCAGATGGCTGTAAACCTGCAGAGGAGGTTAGTATGAAATGGGATTCAGGAATTTTTGATGCTTCGGTAGTGCTTGTCTACTTTGGATGCGTCTTAGAGTGAAGGGGATGGAGATTGCACATATACCGTTAATTTACCATCACATATTTTCTTATTTTTCTTTCCACTTAGGTCCCTTGTGGACATGTTCAGTTGTATGTACCAATTAATTTAACTGTTTGCACAATACCAGTTTATCAGTTACGATGGTTCTCTGCTAGTAGAGAAAAATTCTACATCTGAATAAAGCACTGCAATTAGTTCTAAGTTCTACTTCCTCGATGTGAAATCTTGAAGAGAGATCTAGGCCAATGAGTCAGAATTCAGATCAGTCTTCAAACACAGAACTTCTGGGCTGTAGCTTCTAACAGAAACATACTTAGCTGTGAACAGCAACTAAGCCTGTTTGGTTTTGTTATTTTTATTTCCTGCAGACACAGTTTTCTTAAAGCATCCTTTCTTCCTTCCTACAAACCATTTTGCACCTTTCATAAGGTTAATTTTCACAGTCTTAGTCCAAAGAACTCATTTGGCCTAGGTTTGTGTTTCAGGTGTGGTGGGGCAAAAAGGAAAAGGCTTTTTGCGGGATTAAGGAAATCTCCTTCCAGACAGCTTCAAAACATCATAATTTGGTATGTTCCAAAGAAATCTTAGTATCTCAAATATCTTAAATTCATTTCTTAATAAGTGTGTCTTAAATAGTCATCATTTTATGGGAGAGAGTGAAATCTGACAAAATTAGTACCTAATACTGCTGCATAGTATTAGCTACTCAGAGTAGAAATTTAGCATCAACAACCAAAAAAAAAAGAGAGAAAAAAGAGGGAAGTATAGCTTTTGCTTCTGGACTTATGGTGTTTTTAGCTGAAGCTTCACTGTTGTTGCTTTCCCTGTAGGCTGGTCCCCTGCTCTGTGGCTGTTGTCTCTCATGGTGAGTTTAGTCAAGTAATAGATTTGAGTGGAAATAGCTGGTGTTGGACAGTACTTGATTGTTCTGTGTTCTTTGGCCTAGGAAAGTATTGGAGAACTGATGTGGTTGATGAAACACGACTGTTCTTGATTGTTGTTGTATCTGTTCCTTGGTTTACCTTGTTGCATAAACTTTTTAGAAAGCAGGAGGCTGGCCTGTTGGTGAATCTTTAACAACAGTCTGACTGTTTCATACAGCCTTCTCAAGCACGTCTAGTCCTTCTTGTTTGAGAAGGTTCTAGTTTCTTTAGGGAAGGTGAAGAAAAGTTATTGTAGCTTCAAATAAATTGGCACATAGAATTTTGAAGGAGACTATGCAGTTATGATTTGATTTAAATTGCAAACCAACGTATGAAACAATTACATTACTCAAATACTGCAGTCCCTAATTAAATTATAGCTGAATTCGCAAAACAATTCCATTATATTCCTCAGTGGATTCCTCATTGTATTGTGCTGTATTCCTCAGTGGTCTTATTTAACCTTTGGACTGCCAAACTGGAATTTCCTCTACAGATGTGATTACAGCATCTTAATAGTGCTACCCAAGAGTTTCTTTAAATACAATATCCGTGTTTGATGTAGGCCTCTTGCTTGTTACATTTTTCTTTATTGATAATGGTATCTTTTTTTAAAGAGGTGTCCAGAGTGTTGGATATTCATTCTGAAAACAAAAGCCCACATTTTGTCACACTTGACTGGACTTAAGTGCAACATGCTCTTGGTCTATATGTTTATATTTTGTGGTTTTAAGTTTCAGCAAATTGATTTTAGCTAGTGCATTTTTTACTTATTTGTTTGGAATTATTACTCTAGTGAATGTAAAGAGGCTTAAAATATTGCTGTTGGAGATGTCAATGTAGCCAGCATTTAGTTTGTCTGGAAATACTGGCAAGTGAAGGTTTCTTGTCTAAACGTTTTCTTGTTTGTTATTTCACTGAAATTATCTAGTGTGTCTGGAGAGTTGAGGTGGGACAAAGCTGTTGGCCATGGGTTTACTAAGCTTGGTTTCTTGTCCTTCCTTATTTCATTTTTTTTTTCCTATGTAGTCTCTGTATTCTGCAATTAAAAGTTATTTGACTCTTCTGTCTAGCTATGTATTGTAATTACCATGAAGCTCCTTTCAGGCTCCTTTCAGTCTTTCATGGCTGTTCTGTTGGACTTTTTTAGTCTATGCATCGAGCTTTTCACATATTCATATTTGTACGGTCTACTAATGCAAAAACAGGTTAATTTATTAGCATTAGGACCTTCATATGACCTGGCCCAATCTGGGTTCTTTCCTTTCCACTTTTTGGGAGTGCAGAAGTTATGCCTGCTAATGACTTATGATGAGCTAGACACATGCCAGTGGTTAGTTGTAGCATTGGTGGCTAGATTTATCATTTATAATTATTTAAACCCTGATGAAAAGCCATATTCAGTTCGTAGGTGAGTACTGTGCGATTAGGGCTTTTTTAATCATATGGGCAGCTATATATGTCTTAGAGAGGTGGAGTCTTACCTTCATTCTTTTATTGTTTTTTTCTTTCCTCTTTCTCATGTTAAACAACCTCAATTGTGGCAGCAACAGAAGGCTGCCTTTTTGTACTGACTCTTTTTCATCCTTTTCTTCTTTTTCGGTATGGTAGCAGCCTAGGAGATGCAGCTGGAAGAGCAGTGAGGGAAGGAGAATGTTTGCTCGCAGAAAGTGGAATTGATCAGAGCTGGTGCCTGCTTGAGGGATAAAGGCAGTTGCTTGCTTGAATGCCACGTGGCAAAATGCAGTGGAAAGGAGAGAGAGTAGAATTCTGTTGTGTAAATGTTCCCCAACTTCAAACTAGCCTTTACAACAGTTGAAAATGGACAGCGGTGATACTTCTGTAAATTCCTTTGTACTGTTAGAGTTCACAAGTGCTTCAGTAAATAGAGCTCTCTGGCTTACCTGAAGTCTGAATTATGGAGGTTATGTTCTCATCCTGTAGAAATATCAGTCCATGTGCTGTAGACCAAGATGTTATGGGGACAAAGAAAGTACCCAGAACTCTAGTCCTAGGCAGGGGCCATTGCTATATCAGGGTGTGTTGCAAAATACTCTTAACCACTTTTCAGTTTTTTCTATCTCTGTCCAGAGTTAAAAACAATTCCAAATTTTAAAGTTTTCCAGAACTCTCCTTTGTCAGTCTACCTATTTTGCTTTTTATCTGACAGTTCTTTTCTTGCTGAACTATAATACTGAGTAGGACCCTGAAGTACAAAGATTGCTTCAAAAACACTTTCCTTGAACAATTTCATGAGATCTTGAAGAAAATCTCATGGTTAGTCTTTTTATACCATGTGTACATCTGCTTGGATTGCCAGAGGAAGTGAAGAACTTAATCCTGAGAAATAACATGCTGTGTGTTACAAGAAATCTCTGGGAAGACAGAATTATTAAAAAAAAGTGACTAAGGAAAAGGGAAGAGTGAATGAGAAGAATCTTAACCTTAGTGCAATACTGTGCTTGTTATTTAAGTACAAAACAGTTATTGGCAGCAGAAGTTAACTGCTGACAGGACAGCTGTGTGGTGTGGAAAGGGCTTTGTGTGTGCTAGTATATGCTTGACAGCTGTATGGACCTGTATGCAAAGTACTGCCATTTGCTTTCACTGTAGAATCCATATTTACACGTGCCTGTAGCAATGGGATGACAAGCTTCATGAGAAACGCTGCAATGGTTTTGTGAATATATCAAAAAATTGGACAATTCTAATTTTTCCTTTTTCCATACCTGGTCAAGTTTCCTGTCTAGAGAAGAAGCAGCATTTTTTTTGTTACCTTTTAAAAATTATCTTGAGAGGGTTGTTCATTTATTTATTTATTTTGGTGGAAAACTGTTTTCTGTAATTCTGCAGCACTTCTTATCAAATGCATGCAGATACAAAGTTTTGTCAGCAAGTTATTCTAGGCAGGACTCAAACAGATTCTCTAGGGTGATAGCTCTTTATTTAACACCATTTTTTTCTTTTATTGTTTTCAAATATACTTTTATTTTAGAAGGCTTGCAAGTTTTTGAGTATTTTTCACAAATACTGCATGTAGGGGAAAAATGTTCCTCAATTATATTTTGTATTTATTCAGATTTCTCCTTATGTATTATTAATCTATGACAGAAAGCTTTCAAGGTTAGAGATTTCTGCAGTTAGCCCCATAAAGACAGTTAATTCTGTTTTTTGCATTTTATCCCATCTTTCCAGAAATCTAAAATCTTTTCTCTTGATCAACTGACTCTGCTTATCTTTCATCCACGTTCTTGGCTGTTAGTGATTCATCCTTAATGACGACTATTTGCCTATGTGATTTTATGCTATGTGTATAAGCTTTTGAAGAATTAATGAGCAATTTTATTCCACTCCAGCTTTGTTTTTGATACATATCTAAATAATTTTAAGTCGTACGGAGGCTGGATATTTTATAATGTTTGAGACTTGGCTTGCAAGATTTAACTCCTCACATATGAGGATAAATTCAAGAATGTCTTGCGAAGGGTTTGTTCACTTGATTGTTCACAGGCTACTCAGGTCTTTGACCGTCTTTTAAGAATGTGTAAGTAGCTTGGCAACAGAGAATTCTGACTTCTGATTAGTCAAAGATTTCCACTTGGAACTTGTGATTCTTCTGCACTGACACCTGAGTTGGTCCTCTATTTTACTTCCTCTGTAACTTCTATATTAGTAGCAGAATGTAATCTCAATTCCACTCTGCATTGTTTGTTGGTGTCGAGAAGAGTCTTTCCACAAAATACTTCAGATGTAAATATTACCTGTTACTTTGAATTCAAGTATGCAGACTGAAGAAAATCATTTGCAGAAAATTCTATTGAGTATTTGATATATCTGTATGAGAGGTCATCTATTGAGAAGGATAGCATTCACTTTAGCTCAGTCTCAGCTGGTAAAAACTGAGTTTCCAACTTGACACTTCAATGTAGAACTTTAAACAAATTTTGGTATCAAGTTTGATTTTTCCAGACTACAGACACATCATGAAGGGAAATGAAAGATACAAATGTTGAGAGTATAGAACAACTTCCAGTTGTTTTTACTCCTATATAGTCTAATCTTCTGCTTCTTATTTTGCTTCTTAAAGAATATTGTTCTCATGAGTAAATCTTCTTTTCAAGTGGGAATTTTAACTTTAAAATGTGTCCAATCTGCTTGCTAGTTTTGCTTATAGCTTATCTTGCACTTGCGGATGGTTTTAAAAGTTGCTTTGGAATGTGGGATTTCTCTACTATTAGAAATTCTTCTGTGCTTATGTGCATTGGTGTTAGTGAAGGCCAAGTGTTGCTGCTTTAGGCTTGAAGCATACATACTGTCTTATATCATGTCACAAGCCTGAGGATCTAAAATGTATGGAAGTGTTTAAATGTCTTTGTAACAGTCTGCAATTGATGAGTATACTAATAACCTTCTCTGCCACTGTGAAGCTACAGCTGTGTAGTGTAAGTGTTGAATACTTAAGTTTTTATTTTCTGAAAATAACCTTGGAACCTGCATTTGGCTCTGAAAGTCAAGCTAAAATCACTTAGTTTTTAATAATTCTGGGTAATGGTAAACTTACAGGGTATATAGTCTACATGACAAAGTTGTTTTTTTCCTGGAGGAAATGGAAGCTGTCACCTAGGACACCTGTGCTGATATGAACTCTTGTTTTCCAGTTCTGTAGTTCCAGCATTGGAAGAGCAACTAGCTTGGTTTTTTGAGACTTATCAATAGCTGGGGTCCGTTTGTAGCTCAGTTTATAGTTTATAACTAGGTCACCAACTGTCAGTCTTCCAAAAATAAAGAAAAAATACCTCCTCAGCCTTCTAGCACTCTGTGAGGGGAGTGGAAAGCTTACTGATGGTCTTACTGATACATCTCAGGCATTAATTGTTGTCTGTCAGGGATTTATGAGCTTTGTGCATTGCTAGTGCTGGAATGAAAACCCTCGCTTGCTGTTGTTGATAACAAAAGCTTTTCACTTGTGAATGAATTACTGTCTTCATGCTGCCCGCGGTACTCAATGATGAAAATGCTGCCTGTGTCCTCTGGCTGTTACTGTTAAGTCAAGCACACTCAGTAGCCCTCCCAGAGAGTGTGTGTGATGAAGCTATGGCTCTGAAGAGGGATGTTTTTCCTTTGTCAGCATCTAAGCTGTCAGAAGCCCAATTTAAGACTGTGATTGTTTCAGGAAAAGAAACAACTGTGTTGGCTTATAAATCTGCCTTTCTAATAGGGCTGCCTCTTCTGTGGCTGTCAGGACAGGCTCTATCTGCTGTTTAATGTAAGAAAGAAAAGATTTGAGTGACTATGGCTTGAACTTAACCTGCTGCTGCTATTGTACCTAGTAGCTGAATGCCTGTGAGAAAATGTTACTGTTATCACCTTCAAGGTACAATGCATCTGTGTGTTCATGCTGTTATGTGTTATAATTAAATTGAACTAATTTTTGAAGCTG
Organism: Odontophorus gujanensis; assembly: GCA_013399175.1. Classification (NCBI taxonomy): domain Eukaryota; kingdom Metazoa; phylum Chordata; class Aves; order Galliformes; family Odontophoridae; genus Odontophorus; species Odontophorus gujanensis. Next base: position 592,775 of record VXAB01003488.1, read on the forward strand.
TAATGTAAAAAAGATAAATTTGTATAGGATTGGCATATTAAGAAACGTATACTGATTGTTCACTGGGTGTAGTAGAAGTACATTTAAAATTACAAAGCAATTGAGGAAAGAATGAAAACGTGTGAAGGGTTTCTGAATAAATCAGTCTCTTTTTAGTTAACTTTCCTTCAACCTGGAAAGCAGACAGAAGAATTAGAGCAGTTGTTGCCTCATTGATTTGAAAGCTCCATTAAAACCATGGAAGTAGGAGTCTAGTGCATCTCTGCTGTTTGTATGGCAGCAATAGTCTTAGTACTTATATTGCATTCCTGACTTCCAAATTTTAGGCATCCTCTTGAGATCTAGTAGTATTTACAGTGATGTTCTGATAGGGAATATTTTGTCTCCTAACTGAGTGTATTCTTCTTTTTCTTGAGTACCAAATCTTGTGGTAGAAAGTTGGATAACCTGGCTTTGAACTTTTATCTGATCAAAATATTCTTCATCTGGTCCTTTGAAACCTTGTCTTTTGCGATTTCTTTCTGTAAGCAAGGTGAGGCTTAAAGATAGTATAACAAACACTTGTTGTCAGGGAGAAAAGAAGTAAGTTAGGAAAGCCTTTCAAAGACTTGAGTTTGAGGACTTCATAAATAATAGATTATTTTATCCTCAACCCATCTGTAGGAAGAATGTAAATCTGTACCATTTCCTGACCTTTTGAATAGTCTTGTGCTTATGCCTGTTCCCAATCATTTGGTTATTGTGTGATATTCACGTACTACCTGGCTTTTCTCCTATCGTACTTTAAAATTTGACATGACAGTTATTTCAGGATCCTACAGAAGAAATTACAGTTGCCAGTTGAGAGTTTTATTGGATTAGGTAATCTCAATTGTTTATAGTCCATCTTGGGTATGATCCTTTGTGCTTTCCTGTTCTTGTTGCCAATTAATTTTCACATATTTAATGCATCTTAAATAGAAGTAAACTATATTTCTTATGTAATTAATATTTGGGCTATACCACATTATTTCTAATCGGCAAATGATAATCATTATAATTTGAATGGTACTAACTAGGAAGAGAATCAGGAAGGACTGTATAGTAGTGTGAACTAGGTGCAAGTGTTGACCAAGCAACAGGCTTCATTTCTCAAGCAAATATTGAGAAGCTTTAATCGAGATAATGCATACTGCTTACGAATGTAACTGAATAAATGAGAGGTACTCTAATTTGTAAAACCGCAAACTATTTTCAGAAGTTAAATAATTGTAGCTATGGCATAACTGTTGTGATACTTGTCCTTTTCAAGTATGTCTTTAAAGTTACTTTTGTCATAGTGTCTGAAAGAAGAGTTTGGTTTTGAAAGCTTCCCATTCAATTTAGGAATGCTATTTTCTTCTACATGTATGTATTTACAACTAATAGTTTTAGCTTTTTAGATTACTGAGGTGATTAAATTAGGAGAATCAGAAGATTGGTTCATGTGCGCAGTAACTTAGTTTCAGACACTGATTGAACTACAAACTGCATATCAGTTGCTGCATTTTTAACATTGTTTTTCTATATGAAGAGCTTGATCTTCATCTTGTAAGAGCATCTACTTTTATAAGCGTATTTGTTCTTACTAACTTCTCAAATATAGTCAACTATTCCTATTTTTCTCTCTTATTCTTCCTTCAGTTCAAGCCTTGGCTCTTTTAGAAATACAAGTGGTGTTTTTATTTGAAGTGGTTGATTAAAAAAGACTTCTCAATTCAAAATTTTCTTCTGAGGAATTTAAAGTGTAATCTTTCTACGTAGAGCAAGTATATAATTTGATTTTATGCTGAGCTACATTTCTCAGATTTTTGAGCAGCAGATATATTTTTAAAAGAAAATTTCCCTTACTGCTCAGATGAGTATGATCTGTTACTTCTCACTGCTTGTTTTAAAACTTGCTGTTGTTGAATTGTGCTGAAACCTTCCAAAATCCGTCAAACAAGTGTAGCCTACTGATGAGATCTGTGTGAACTGTAGGGAACTCTAACATCCCCAATCTCCTTTTTTTTTTTTTTCCTTATGAAATGTACCTGCTGCTTTTATCTTTCTGTGAAGATATTTTTCCTCTAAAATAGAGCTGTTTTCCACAGGTGTTGGGCTGACCTTTTGGTCTGAATGTTTTTTCTTTTTTCTTTTTTTTCTGTAATATTGACAATAAGTAACACTTTGTCCTCAAACTGACCCATTTATAGATCATGGACCAGAAACAAAGTAGAAAATGTCAGCACAGCAAGAGTAATTCTGAAACCTGAGTCTAGTTTTAGCATCACTTACTATTTGTAAATACAGGAGCATGCAACTTACGTAGACATAGTTAATAGTTTGTGTACGTGGAGTTTTATACAATGGTTACACTGGCAATTTGCAATTTGTTCTCTTGTTTAATAATTACACCTCAAAAATCCAGACGTAGTCCCAATGCCTAATGGGTTGCCTACAGTATACCAGTCTTTTCTCCTTCATTATTAAATAGACTGAGAAGCTGAAAATTAGAGTAACCATCAATCTTTATAAGCTGTTTCTTTATAAGCTGTTCAGTTAATCACTTTTCATACAGTTTAAATTTATATTAATACCTTTAGAAATGTGTTATGTTGTTATAATCTTGATGAACCTTTACTTTGCAACAACTAATGTTTATTCATACCTGAAAGTTTGGAAATCAAACTTTAGNTGAAACCTGAGTCTAGTTTTAGCATCACTTACTATTTGTAAATACAGGAGCATGCAACTTACGTAGACATAGTTAATAGTTTGTGTACGTGGAGTTTTATACAATGGTTACACTGGCAATTTGCAATTTGTTCTCTTGTTTAATAATTACACCTCAAAAATCCAGACGTAGTCCCAATGCCTAATGGGTTGCCTACAGTATACCAGTCTTTTCTCCTTCATTATTAAATAGACTGAGAAGCTGAAAATTAGAGTAACCATCAATCTTTATAAGCTGTTTCTTTATAAGCTGTTCAGTTAATCACTTTTCATACAGTTTAAATTTATATTAATACCTTTAGAAATGTGTTATGTTGTTATAATCTTGATGAACCTTTACTTTGCAACAACTAATGTTTATTCATACCTGAAAGTTTGGAAATCAAACTTTAGATCAGCTTTGTATTGGCTTAGATGCTGCATCTAGTCCAGAATCCTGGTTTAGTTTAGTAAAGCCAATGAAGTCCTCTGCTGAGTCCCTATTACAAACAGTTCTATTAAAGACTGATCGCTAGTATAAACAATTAAGTTGGTCCAAAGCTAAAAATGACTGAGTAGTCATGCATCATACTGAAAAGACTAAGCATTTTTTCTCAGGTCAACTGTTTGGAAAAACAGGTGGTAAAGTGAAACAATACGCTACACAAGCAATAGTTTTAAAGTTGACCTTTTCCCATGCTGTCAAGTGTGTTGTGGATTTTGTGGGATGGAAACATGCTTGACCTTCAGAAGTAACAAGACTTGTATGTACCTAGTTTTCCTCCTTCCGCTTACAAGCTGTAGCTTATCAAGAATTTTCTTGTCTTTCCAAGGCATTTTTAGTACTCCTGTTAGTTTAATTCTGTGGCATAAAAATTGATGTCTATTAGCCAGTGTCTTGAATGGAGTAGGAATGTGTACTTTTGCAAAATTCTTCTGTTTATTACATTAATAATTGCATTTGCTGCTGAGTAAACCTATGAATTTTGGTATTATTGCTGTGGTTACTTGTTTTAATTGTATGACCCCTGTAGGGCTTTTGAACCCAGTGAGGTTCAACGAAGCAAAATGTAAGGTTTTGCACTTAGGTGGAGGTAGTCCCAGATACACATACAAACTGGGGAAGATCTCCTTAAGTGTAGCCCTGCTGAGAAGCACTTGAGAATCCTGGTGGATGGAAAACTGAACATGAGCCAGCAGTTTGTGCTTGCACCCTGGAAGGGCAGTGGTATCCTGAGTTCCATCAGAAGAAGGGTGACCAGAAGGAACAGGGAGATGATTGTCTCTATTCTGCCCTCGTGAGGTCCCAGCTGGAATACTGTGTCCAAGTCTGGGATCCCCAACACAGGAAAGGTGTTTGACTTTTGGAGAGGGTCCGGAGGACAGCCACAAAGGTGATCAGAGGTCTGGAGCACTCCTCCTAGGAAGACAGGCTGAAGGAACTGGGCTCGTTCCACCTGGAGAAGAGAAGGCTGTGGGGAGACCTCATTGCAGTCTTCCTTTGTTTAAAGAGAGTTTATAAACCTGAGGAAAATAGACTTTTTTTTTTTTTGCAAGTGTCAATAGTGATTGGACAAGGGAAATTGGTTTTAAACTAAAGGAAGGGAGATTTTAATTAGATGCCAGGAGGAAGTTATTTCCTGAGAATGGTGAGGAGCTGGAACAGGGTCTCCAGAGAGGTTGGGAATGCCTTATCCATGGAGGTGTTTAAGGCTGGGTTGGATGGGGCCCTGTGTTATCTGATGTGGTACTTGATTTAGTGGTTGGCAACTGTGTATTTACTACACTTCTTTTTCTCAGTCTAGTTTGTCATGCTATTGCACGGGTTCTTCCACATCTCAAGTACTTTGTTAGAGTTTTGAGCACTCTCTCCTTTTCCCATCTGTTCCGCCTCTGCGGGGTGGCTGGAGTGGTGAGAGTGCTGAGGAAAATTTGAGGGAACAGAGCTTTTTTTGAGTTGGATAAGAGGTCATTTCAGGAAGACTTAATTTTCTCTTGGTTATAGGAAGGCTGCTGAGAAGGCAGAACTCAGCTCTTTTCTGAGGTGCATGGCAGGGGGATGAGACAATAATTATCAGCTAAAACAATGGAGGACCCGCTTTGTCCTAAAGGAAAAATATTTCACCACAAGGTCAGTTAAACACTGAACCAATACTGAGAGAGGCTGTGGAACCTGTGTCTCTGAGGATTTTCTTGCCATTATGGCACAAAGTCCTGATTAACCTTGTTAGAATCATAGAATACTTGAGTTTGCAAGGGGTGGCTGGAGGTTATCTCGTTCAACCCTCTGCTCAAAACAGGTCCAAAAGAATCAGGTGTCTTCCTCCTCTTTTGAAAAAGATTTTATTTTCTACTTAATCCATATTTCATGTGTTCCAACTTCTGACAAAGTTTCTGAAAGGCTATCGTGGTTCTCATTAAAGTTGAGATAAACAGCGTTCACAGCTCTTCTTTGCTTGTGAAATCAGTCATCTCCTTAAAGCAAGCTGCCTTGCTGGTCAGATATGGTGTGCTGTTAGTGAATGGCTTTTCTGTTCTTTGTGTCGGATATAGGTTCCAGGAGTATTTGTTTAGATCCTCTCTGTCCTCGATGGTGGCTTTCTTCCTGATCCTAATGTAACTCTTTGGATCACCATGGCCTTTGAAATGGCAGTGTGACTCTCCTGTGAATTCAGTCTGCTCCTTCAGTGCTATCAGATGCCTCCCATTTGGCACCGCTGGAGCTGCAATGTCTTAAGAGGCTTAAGGGATCCCTGACTCAGTGTCTGTTCTGTATATGAAGTTTAACTCCCACAGACTGCCCCTGGACTGAGATCTGAGGCACACAATAGCAGACCTCGCCAACAACAAAGGAGACCAGGCAAAAAAGTTATTGAGTATTTAAACCTTTTCATTGTCACTAGAACTGCCATCCTACTGAATAAGCTATCTGTTATTTTCAGGGTTATTTTTTTTTGCTGGTGTTCTTAAAAAATACTCTTTCAGATTCATGGCTTAGATATGATGAAGGGGTAGTTGCTTCATCAGACTTCCTGGGCTACTCTGTTTCACTGTGTTTCTGTCTAAATTCTACCACACTGAGTAGGAGACTGGACTAGATAGCACTCCCTGGTTCTTTCTAACCTGAAATATTTTGGTAAACAGAATGGAAATGCTTTCTAACAATGCATTTTGACTGCAAATTTTAACTAAGAGGTAGTTAACTGCACAAAGAGATGAGAACCTCTGTTTAAGATACAGGAAAGGGACATAGCTATGCTATCCTCTGCATGTTGGACTTTGCACCATTGTCTCTTCTAATAACTTCCTTGAAGAGTTCAAAAGATTCAAAATGCCTTTTTGACGTTTCTCTGAACTTGGAGGATTTTTTTTTCTTGCATTAAAGGCAGATATAATGACATCTTAAGCATTACAAAATACTGTATCTGGTTGGGCTTTTTATGGAGAAAGTCTAAATTAGACTCCTCTTCCCAGTGTCTTGCTAATTTGAGGACCCCAAAGCCCTGTGCTCCTATGTGTTTTATGCTTACTTTTGTAGCTGAATATCTTTTCATGGTCAGAGAATATAAGAATTTATTTTCTTCTCTTTTAAAGCATGTTAGTTTCAACTGGCATTTATTTTCTTTGTCACTTAGAGTAACAGTATTACTGTATTTTCCTTCCAGACTATATTTCTATGGTGTCCCAAACCAGAGAAAAAGATGGCTATTCTGTGGGGAGTTTAAGTAGTCATAATATGTCTGACAGATTTGTCTATACAGTATTTTGTTTCTGAAAATGGTTGTTAGTTTTTGTATAGGGAAGAGAATAGAAGAACTCGTAATGATATTTCCTCACTGGTTCTCTCCTAACACATGCATTCATTTGAAGACAGGGAGCTCCTGGCCTAGGGGTGAAGACTCTGTATTTAATAGCTGATGAATGGACTTGCAGCGCTGGCAGTGAGCTGTGGCAAGGAGTTCCACTGCATATCTTCTTTTTGTTTTTTAACCTCTTGCTGCTAAAGTCTCCTGTCTGTTCCTCCTCCTAGTATTGAAAGAAACAGACAATTGTTGATCTGTTTACCATCCCCACACAATTTTTGGTTTTACAGACCTGCTTACCTAGTTTAGGTTACCTCTTTTCCAGCCTGAAAGAATACTAGTCTCATTGCTTACATCTTGTAATGCTGATATTCCTTGTAGTCTTCCTCTCGTTTGTCTTTTCTAATCCTTCTGATTAGAAATAGATATTCCTTTTGATTGGATGTTCATACATCCAGTACATATTCAAGGTGAGAAAACTGGTACTGTGTAATGGCAAAGGGATGGTTTATTTTTTTGTCTGTTCTCGTCTTACAGACACGTAACAATGTTTTCTTTCACTGCTCATAATCATCACACTGGTTACACGAAACTTTCTAGTGCAGCTCTGCAATCTAGAGTTCAGAGCCATCTTTGCATCTGTGGGGGGGAGGGGGAACACCTTAGGATTTCTTCTTAATGTATATAGTTCAACGTTTTCTGGTGGTTATTTCATCTACTGTTTTATCACCAAGTTGCTAATTACAGATTCTTTGGCAGTTCTTTGTGTAAAGTACTAGTGCCCTCCCAGCCTCCTTCAAAAAGAAAAGAAAAAAAATTGTCAGATTTGTTATTCATGCAAATAGCAGTTTTTGTAACAAACTTTGCTTGTAGTTTGAGTAGGATAAAATAAAATGTTAATATATGCATGTTGAAAAATGCATAGGAGTTTGGTCTATAAATGAACTTCGAAGTAATTATAAGTGTCAGCTAAAATGTTAAGCTTTGACTGCCTCATAAGTGACTTGTGGGTATTTTATTTACTTTGCCTACTGTTTATTTTACCAAAAAGGAGATTTGCATTGTTTTGCCAGAAGTATTTACCTTTACCATTAAGGCGTAAAGGAAGCATGAGCAACATTGGCCTGTGGCTTTGCTCAGCCCTAATTGTTACATTGCTTCTTAAGATGTTCCTATTTTTCGTTCATGTAGCTTGTTCTGATTTCCTAAGGATCCAGAAGGTTCCTTTTTATGTTTTGTTTTCTCTAGATGTTTAAACTCTTTAACAGTGACTCAGCAGTCTACTCTGTTTCGGTTACTCATTTTAATGTTTTGTTTGATGGGTGTTGCTGTAGTAAAAGACTGCAGTATTATTGCTTTAATCATCCCAGAACATTCATTTTGATACATACAATATTCAGGAATTAACTTAGATTACCTTTAAAATGTAGGAAGAACTTCTGCTTTTAGTTGCTGTCCTCAGGTAACTTTGTGACTTCTTTCTTTTTTCTTTCACAGATATAGAACGTGGTCTCTCAAACTGGATTAAAGCAACCTGTTGATATTTTTATTTATACTTTTTTATTTTTGTATTTGACTCAAAGTGCCATGAAAAGATTTGCATATTGCAAGGTGGTCCTTGCCACCTCTTTGGTTTGGGTCCTTCTGGATATGTTTCTATTGCTCTACTTCAGTGAATGCAACAAATGTGATGAGAAAAAAGAACGGGGGCTGCCTGCTGGAGATGGTAAGTTGTTTAAAATTACATTTGTTTTAGACATTCAGTATTTGTTTCAGCAGGGGGAATGGTTTTAAGCTCAAGGAAGGAAGGTTTCGATTGGATATCAGTGGGAAACTTTACAGAGAGAGTGGTGAGGTGCTGGCACAGACTGCCTAGAGAGTTTGTGGATGTTCCGTTGCTGGAGGAGACCAGGTTGGATATGGGCCTGAGCAACCTGATCTAGTACCAGATCTGGAGGCTGGTGGCCCTGCTGTGGCAGTGGAGTTGGAACTTGATGATCCTTTGCTTTATGAATAGTTGATATGCAGGAGGAAGGACTGGTGCAGGCAGAATTCACCTTCGCAGTATCTTGGCTCGGCCGTTCAGAACTGCAGGCAGCTGCCACCTCCAGTTTTTCTGAAACATCTGCATTTGTGATACAGTCTCTCTTCCACTGAAAAAGCTGTGTCGTTGTTTCACTGCTGCTATAGGAAACACGTGCAGTGATGCTAAATATTAGGTCCAGTCAGCTAAGTGTATCAAAGATTAATTAGTGCTTCCATGTCAAAAAATGGACAAAAGCTTTTGAGATCTGCTATGGATAACTTTGAACTCCCTATAAAATTTTCTGAAATGTTCTAAGAACAATATTATTCTAATACAGAGTAACATTAGGGAAATGTTTAAGAAATATTCTTCCCTCTCTGCCACGCTCAAAAGAGCTGGAAAATCTCCACAGGGATCAGCAATGTATATGAATGTAGAATTTCTGTGCTTAGTAATGCTAACCTTGTTTTCACAGGAACATGCAAGCTCTTCAGCAAGGTTTTAGTTTACCGAAGTTTTGCAGAAGCAGCTTCAGTTTTCACTGCTTGTGTTTTTAGTTTCAGATTTCTTTTTCAGTAATTGGAAATGAAAGTGAAAATGAATTAGGGATATGTAGAAAGTATTATCTTTATTGCAACTTGATGATTTCTGTGCAAAGTTTTCTTACAGGTAAGACCAGTAATATCTCTTTAAGGCATTGATCCACATTTTGGATTCTCACAAAGCTTTTGTGATGCTTAGCAGATAACATAGATATTTTTGAGCTGTCTTGCGATTTTTTTTTTCTGTTGACCAACAGCAACAGACATTTACATGCATCAAAATTGGTTTTGATTTATTGATTACATTAAGTTCAGTTGACTTTATTCATGCAAGTTACATGTTGAAATACTTACTGGAAGACTTCTATACTATATCTATCCATAGCAAAATTAGATAACTCTGGCCTTAGATCGAATGTTTAGTGAATGTTCATTTCTCACATCTGACGAAGCTTATGAGTCTGCTCTCAGAGCTAGGTTGAACAGTGTACGTCAAGTGAAAAGTTAGAATCTAACAATTATCTATATTTAGAGCGTATTTTTCTTCCAGTGAATTTCAGTTCCATCAGATGAAGGAAGATCTGCAATTTCTACTGCTTGGTATCATGACCTTTCCCACGTAACATTAATTGCATTGAGTAGTCTTCATTCTGGACTTTCCCTAACTTTTGTGTGATAAAGTCCTTTATCTTTTTAGCACCTTATAATTGGCTCATAAGAATTTTGTATAGTGTTACGTACTTTTTTTTTACAACTGAATTTTATTAAGGTATGCACAGAAATATATCTGCTGGAAATAGTACTAGTAGTTTATATTGTAATACTTCCCATTTAACCTACTTGCATGCTTCATCCTTGATATTCTTACTTGTTCCAGTAGTTTACTTACTGCGATCCTAGTGGATTTATTCCTACTGAGAATGTTTTGAATTTAATAGTCTTGTTGTCCATGTCACAGTTGGTCCAATTTCTTCTCTGCAATTTGTCTTAAGTATTCCATGGCATTTAATGAATCTACAGAAATGTAAGCTTTCTGAAGAGACTAAGTTTATTTTAAACTGTGCCACCTAGTTGGAAAAAATAATTTTTCGATATTTCAGTAGAAGCAGGAAATTTTGGGGATTACTTTTGGCCAGCTTAGGTCAGCTTGCTAATGCAGAAAATGGAAGGAGTTTATTTTCCTGAATGGGAGTTAAAGCCGTGCTCTAAGTTAGCATGGATGAAAAATCTTTCCCCTTGGTATTGATGGCATAAGAGACTAGCACCTTAAATTATGAGCTTCACCTGCTGTGTCTAATATTGGGTCATATTTATAACACTTATATTTTGCAAACTGCACAAAATATGAAACACTAAATGAATGTGAATACTTTCTTTGCTAACTGCAGTTCTTGCTGTTCAGAGGAATAGCTGAATTGATGCTCGTTAGTAAGAAGGCCGTGTCTGCTTTTCTTTTCAATCTGCCAGAGTCAGAGGGCAATTGAGGATGTGACTGCAGGGTATTGGGTTTTGTGGTGATCACTGGCAAACCTGGGGAAGGTCAGGGGAAAGGTAAGATTGGGAACTGTAAGATGGACCTGAGTGTGGGCTTCATGGCTGATAGTGACTGGGGCAGGCATGGAAGGCTGTTAGTTGAAATACTGCCTGTGTGGAGATAAGGGGAAAAAAAAGTGAACTGTGAAGGGGACGGGTTTGTGCCAGACCGTAAGTGGACTAGATGGTGATGCTGGTGGAAAGAGGAGCTGGAATGGCCTTTGGGGCATACAGGTCCTGAGAGCTAAAGGGACACCAGAGGACAGAGAGTTTGGAACCATGGCAGGTATTACATGAGCTAGTGATTTAGTCAGGGTTAGGGTTTGAACTTTTACTCATCCTCTCCACTGTGGCTGAAACTTCTAAGTACAGCCTAACACCAATTCATTAGCTCATCAATATGTATCATCATTCCTTCAGAGTAAAGGTGTATTTTTTCATAGCTAGTGGACAAATGAGCACTTCATTTGAGCTTTCTTTTAACAATATGTATATCAGTCACAGTGTGAGAATGTTTTTTGTTTGCGTTTATGAGAGCCTTGTGCTTTTGTGAGAAAACAGGTGTCTATAACAGGTGTCTCAGGAGGCTGAGAGCCACTTTTGAACTCTTCTTGGAAGGTTATCTCCGTGCTTGCATAACAAGGTGGCCTGCCTTTGTATTTACTATGTTCTGTAAAATGCCTGTGGGTTTGTTCAATGGCTTCTGGCTTTTCCTACAGGAGATACGAGAGACTACTCATCTAGGTAAAACTTGAAATTAGTATAGTGTATTTGTTAATGAAACCTAAGTGCTGTTCTGCTTCATGTGTGGAATTTGTAGAGCTAGATTCAGGTCATAGATGTGTTAAGCTAGCGTCTCTGAGTTTTCAGTTAATCTGCCTCTTCTGTTGAGCTGGTGTAGCCAAGTTTTCTCATAACTAGCAGTGTAAACGTGATTTTTTGTTCTAAATCACGAATATTCTATGATAAGGAATTTAACTTTTGGGAATGCTGAAAAACTCTTCAGTTTAGGTTAGTTAGTCTTTTAAAGCTTAATACTTTAAAGCTTTCTTACTTACATACCAATATTCTGATAGATTTGAAGTCTGTCAAACAGTCATTATATAGGTTCATCTGAGCAAAAATGTGTGTTGTGAATTTAATAAAAATGCACTGATGATAATGTAACTTGCATTGTTTTTATTAAACCTTAACAATTGCCTAAATGTATACTACTGTTTTATCTTAATTACCATCTAAGAATGCACAAATTCCAATTCAAAAGTTTACACAATTGCAAATAAGCAAGTCTAGATAATTTTGTAGCAGTGAAGTTCAAGCTGTACTTTCTGAAGTCAGGGACAAAACAGCTGACTTGCTTTAGAGCATGGTTAAAGCATGTGCCTAGATCCAGTCTGTTTAGGATATACTTGAACAGACCGATTTTATTTATTTATTTGTTTATTTTGTTTGGTGTACAGTTGGCTAGCTGGGAGCTTCTGGCAGTATATATCACAACTTAGAGTCATAAGGAACGTGGTATAAAGAAAACAGTACTTTGGTTGGAGGATTTTCTCTGCTAAAAGCTACTGATTTAGTGCAGTTGCTTCAGATATTTGTAAGAGAAAGATACTTGTAAAAGAAAATGTCTCATGCAAAGCAGTATGGCTGTAACTGGTTAATGCTGAATGCAAACCAGCAACACATTTCACTTACTGGTGTGTATATATGTATTTTAAGTATTGGTGTGTTCCTATGCTAAGTCTTCAGTGTTTCAAAGACATTAGGCATTTTATTTTCTTTATTTTTAATTAAGGGTGACTTAACTTTTAAAATATTTCCTGCTCTTCTGTTTAGGTCTTAGTATTTGATTTTTTTTTTTTAATTAAAATTTTGCACTGAACTTGTAGGAATATATCCCAAATTCAATATTTGAACATTTAAAACAGTTCAGGAGAAAAGCGAATGAATACTTGTAAAGAACTTTAACAAATAGCCTTATTAAGTGCTTTTATTTAAAAGAAATAATTAAAAAAAGAAGTCAAACTTAATCCCTTTTCTCCTTTTTCTCTGTCATCAGTTTGGTCAGATAATTGAAATTCAATTTCCTTTGTTTTAAACAAGTTTGGTATTATAGTTGTTGTTGAAGATTGAATACTCACTTACATAAACGTCTTTTGTTCCAGAGCAAGACTATGAGTAGATAGAAATTCTTACTGTTTTTTTTTCTTTTCAAATCAATTGTGATTTTGAGAGCAGCATTTAACTACTTCTATTAAGCTTTCATCTACAAAGATTTGTTTTCTGTTGTCTCCGTTCTGAAAGGTCAGACTGCTGAGGGCTAGCGATCTCCCAACGCTAGGGCCTCTTCCACACAGACACCAATATGGAGAAGTAGCAAATGACATTTAATAAGACCACGCCTAATACAACAGTTTTCATTACAAAATCTGATGTTTTTAGAACTCCATTTTTAAGCAAGAGCAGTGTAATGTGTAAAATAAAATATAAATAAGCAAACACTGAAGTAGTTACCAACGTTTTATTTGTTTTTAGTTCCAGAACCCATACAAAAACCACATGAAGGACCTGGTGAGATGGGGAAGCCTGTGGTCATTCCAAAAGAAGAGCAAGAAAAAATGAAAGAAATGTTTAAAATAAATCAGTTTAACTTAATGGCAAGTGAAATGATTGCACTCAACAGGTCTTTACCTGATGTCCGGTTAGAAGGGTAAGTGACATATATTGTATTAAAACTGTATGTAAATGGAGAGTGTGAAGTGTGATCTGAACCAAGTTTTATGTCCTGGAAGGTATTCACATTTAAAATAGGACTATTTTCTGTATGTATAGTACTTATGTGAAATTAGCTTGAATAGCAGAGACCAGTTGCCTTCAGTGTTATCTAACAGTGAATCTGATTACAGGTATTAGTGCTGCTGGGGGAATGAATCTGGCTGAGTGAAAACAAAGTTAACTTAAGAACTGCTGTTTCAGGAAGAAATATCTTCTCTGAGAACTTCATGCTTTACTTTTAATGAGGCAGACTAAAGTTCTATGTCATATGAAATAGAAAAGATGTGATGATGAGAAATAGATACTTTAAACATTCCTTACCTAATGAAATGTTCACAGCATCATTAAGCTTGCATTATAATGTTTTCTAATATCCATCGAGTTTATTTTTGATATTACCTCTGAAATATTGATTCTTTCAAAGCTATTTGAATCATAATGAAAAAGGAAATCATAGCCTTGTTTTAAATAAAACTAAGATTACTTTACTCTCTTAGGACTGTTCTGGATGGGTAGCTGATGGCTTCCCTGCATCTAGCCCTCTTTACTTACGAAAGGAACTCTCAAGTGAAACAGAGCTTCTAGAATAAGATTTAGCCCATCAGTTATCTGCTTTCTTCTTCCAGAGTTATGTGCTATGAAAAATCTGTTTTTTTTGAAGGTCAGCTATTGCTTCTGTTTACATAAAGCTTAGATGCTGGATTAATTTGTTTTTCATTTCCTACCTTTCAGAATGATATTAAGAGTTAGATGAAGATCTGACCACTTTTCATTTCTAATGGGTGATAAATAGCTGCTTTGTGTGTAACTTCGCCTGCAGTAATGATTCAAGTGATTCTGTGTAGTGTGCGAGTTCTGTTGTATGCTGGTGTTTTAAAAAAACAGTCCAGCTCAATTAGTAAAACAAAAAAAAAAAAAAAGAAACAAAAAAAGGTCCTGAGTGAACTTTCGGTTGATTTTTAGTGATACTGTCAGTCAGATTTTATGGTCATTACTTGCCTGTTTCTCAGTATAGTGAAAGAATGAAAAACATAAACTTGTAGGGTTTCCTTTTGAAACTGAGAGATATGTTGGGATTTTTTTTTTTTTCTTGTTTCACATTATTGCTCTGGTCATAGTTTGAACTTGGTAGTGGATCTCCTGGCATTCCTGCAGTTTCATATGTGTCACGTGCCCCTTGTATCACACCCGCTCTGTGATAAGAAATTCCCTTTGTAAAATGGCAGCTAACAGCGAGTGAGAGCTTCCCATTAACATTCTAATCATGTTTTAGCAGCAAGGAAGATCATCAGGTTCTTTGGAGACTTCTGTCACAGCTGGAATGCTAATTTGTGATGATTTCTGTATGGTTTGGTGGTTTTTTTTATTTTTTGCTTTTTCTTCTTTTTGAGAAAACTAAAAGGAATGAATTATCAAAACTTTGGGGAATTGGTAGTTATAGCAGTTGGTTAATTTGGAAGGTAAACACGAGTAATCGTTCATGATTATCTTGGAACTAAGGAGGAAATTAAATAACATCTGTTTATCACTGTTTGTATTGGAAAACTTGCTTGTATGTGTTCTGCTATTTTTGTAGTGTAAGTACAAAGTTAAGAAAGCACATTCCTTACATGTGGATCTAAAACACTGACTTGATTGTAATCTTTGAAGTCTAAGCCTTGAATTAACCAAAAATGGAAAGAGAAATTATTAAAAATGATTACAATTTTATTAGTGAAGCGTCGTTCAACCTTTTGCAGAGAAGTCAAATTACAATCTTAAAATCATGTTCAGCTCTAATCGCTTTCCTTGCATGCATGGCCATGCTGTGCAGTTACTGTGTTGTGCGGTAAGATGTGAGTTATAAATTTAGTCACATTGTTTGTCTACTGCTTACGTATGGATGGACAAAGAATTTATTACAGTATTTTCTGTGGGAGAACGAAATGTTAGCATATAATCGTAGGCAAGGTCTCAGGGCAGAGCTCTATTTTCTGTTTTTATGGCTAGTATCTACTTCGTGTGCATACTTTTAGTAGATTTTGACAGAAAAATGGTCCCTCAAAACAGTTCTCATGATTTTTCACAGTATATATTCTCTGAGGTCACGCTAGTTAAGAAGTTGGGGAGCGTTCAAGTTTCTTGAGCAAATCTGAGGATGTTGTGTTTACAATGCGAGTGCATCTTAATCTATATGAGGGGTTAATATCACTTTTCCAGAATACCATCTATTTTCAGAATTGTGAAAACTGTATGCCTGAATGTTATGTGCATGTCTTACAAAAATATTTATCTGTTTAATCAAAATATTTACATGGTCAGAAGTGCTTTCTGCTGTGTTCAGGGGTTGCTTCTGCTGCAACTTGTTTGGCCTGTATCCCTGCTAATATGGAAATAGTTCTGGAGAAGGAGAGTGGCTGAGTTCTAACCATGCTGTACCACATCAGTGTGCTTACAGCTCAGCTGTCACTAGTCTTTTCAGTCAAGTTTTGAAGGAGTGGGATATGCTCAAGCTGAGATGTTCAAGTGTGTCATTTTCTTCTTTGTGAGTTTTGTGGGTTGCTTCTTTTTGTGGGTTCCTTCTTATGTGGCGTGTGTGGGGGGGGAAGGTCCTACAATTCTCTGCCAATGTCAGTTCTTCTGAAATAAGGACTTCAAAGGATTACCAACCAGCTACTGAAAGTTAGGTGTGCCAGGGTGAGTCAGTTTGCTTATGTATTTAATGCTAATGCCACAACCTATCAAACAAAGATCAGCTACTGAGGGGGTCTGTGCTATCATTCACACTAATTTCTAGTCCTGCCACAATCTGTGCTCATCCCCCCACAGCCTTAAGGCAGCTCTTACCTGAACAGATTCCATGTTCCGTCTTGTGCTTCTGCATCTGGGTGTTCATTGTTTCATCTCTGTACGTAACCCACATGGCTAAGCATGTTTGTTTTGACCAAGAAGTTTGTTTCTTAATAGAAAAAGACTACGTGATCTGTCTTAGCTTCTGGGTGCTTGTCCAGCTCAGGGGAACTCCTCTGTATCAGATGTCCACACAAATTCAAACCTGAGTTCTGCTGAGCTGTGCCCCAGTCATATTAGTAAGTTGATACTTATTCTTACTACTTGTCACCAAGTTACTGTAACAAATAGATGCCTTTAAAATTACAGAGATAGAGCTGAATTGGTAGTCTTTTGTGTCTTCAACATTGAAGACTTACACTTCTGTTTTGCTATTTTGTTTTTGCTGTTGCTTCTCCATTAACCAATCAGTAGTAGTATTTTTACACTTGGATGTTTCCACAAATCTGCTTTGGAGCACATGATTTTAATTGATATAACGGATGGGGCCACAATTTCTGGAGGGATGCTGGTGTGTGGGAGCAAGCAGCTGGGATCAGCAGATGGGTTTTAAGTTGTTAGTAGATTATTTCTTGTAAATGTGCCTTATTCTGGTCTGTGAATCGGTCATTAAAGTGGGATTGGTGTTCAGGCTGGAAAGTGGTGTGGTTAAATGCATGAACTTTGTGTGGTGTTATATGGCTTGTGTTTGGTCTCAGTTCTGTTTCAGGCAATTTTGAATCTGCTTTGGGAACCAAAAAATGAGTACTGTGTCCAAAGGCTGAGGTTTTCAGGCCTGTGAGTCTCACAGATCTTAAAGATTTGTGGAATGTACAAAACATCTAAGGAGATGTTTGGGTCCCTGGCATGAGAATTTAATCCTAGGTCTTGCCTCTGTGCTCTGGAATAGTGTGCAAAACAGGCACAGGTGCTTAAGGCTGAAATCAACAGAGGCATAGCTGAGCAACACAGTGCTGCGCTGCATTAAGGTTCCCACTGTCCCCCACTGCAGCTTCCACTGGGATACTGTATTATGCCGGCTGAGATTTCTTGGAAGGAAGAGGAGCTTCCCCTAGCAGCAAAAAAGGATGTAGAGAGCTTTCAGTGCCTTCGTGTCTTTTCTTCAAGGCTGCATATTCTGTGCAACTTGGCATAAAATACCTTCTTTTTCATTTTATTCCACGTTTTGTATAACATAACCAGAATTAAGTGTTATGTTACCTTACTATACCTCCATTAAGTGCTGCATGTCACCTGTCCTTTTCTCAAGTTCTCTGTACAGTGGAAGTATTGATGCAGATGTTTGAGTGGTACAGATAGTGTTTGTTTGTAATCAGTTTTTAGCCAGACCTATGTATTTGTGTGAAATAGATTTAAATTCATACAGAATTAGGCTTCAGCAACTTAGGAAATTAAGAAGCTGATCTCCCCATAACATTTAACTAAGACAGTAACGTGGCTGGTTTAAATTATTGTTGAAGGCCTTTTTTTTTTTTTACTCCTGTTCAGTTCCTATTCTGAAGCTTTATTTTACAATCTAGATGAAGTTGTCTTTCTTCCTTCTCTCCCCCATAATGAAAAACTATTCTAAGTCTAACTTGCAGGAATGTTGTGGAGTTTATGGTTGGCTTATTGTGCTTCGCTTATTTCTGAGCAAGTCATTCATACAACTAATTATTTTCTTTCATCTCCTTGCTTGGAAAGGGTTGCATATAGATCCAGGCTTATGGATGCATCATGTATGCTTATTATATGATGCAATATAATGCTTTCAGTTCTGAGACTGCAGTTTGCTTTTCATATGTAAGGTTTCAAAATTTGTCAATTTTAAGCCTGAAATATTCGAGTGAGAACATACCAGAATTCTTGTTTGGAGAAATTAAAAATCTGACTGCAGGATTTGGCCTGTATGCTTTGTTACTGCAGTTGAATCACAAGATGATGCAAATTCCAACAGCCATTGTGTGAGGAAAATGGTTTATTTATATATACATATTAATGGTAAAACTAGTAAAGGCATGCATGCAACAGTAAGCTGTTGGAACTCAAATATGTTGGTTGGGCTTTATAGTTTGTTTCTTAATGCTAACACTTGAAGTCTTAACTGTATGAGCCTTGTAAAGAAGTACTCACTTTAATGATTTTAATTCAGGAGAAGAACCAAAGGAATAGCTTCACATTGTATATCATCGGATGTAAATTGTGTATTATGTGTAATTGGGGGCAGCCAGAAGTCTCAGCACTGCTTTTGTTGATGCTGATCCAACAGTTGTGTGGCCTTGTAGCTCACTGGCTGAGTGGAGGCTTGCGTTCCCCAGGGCTGGGGAATTTTGTTGGTCAGCCAGCAGAAGGAATGGTGACACACAGCATCTGTGTGATTGCCAGATCTGCTGTAAAGAGGGGGATGGGATGGAACTGTGGTGTTGGAAAGGGAGATTATTGCTTAAGGTACTTATGTGAAGTATGGGGAAGAAAGACTTTGCAATGGGAATTGTGTGCAAAAATCCTCATAAAATCATGGGGATTTAATAGATTCATAAACTGTGATATTCTTTGTGAAGTTTGTTACTCATTTAGCTTGGGTCACGGTAATATGAAAAGGTAATCAAAAAGAGCTAATTTGTCAGGATGGTGGTGGAAAACTTCAGAAGTTTGTTCAGTGTTATGTTCATGTTACAAGCTGAAAATCCAGACTTCAATTAACCTGGCCTCTGTAAAGGAGGTCTGCTGATCCATTGTAAAGAAGTATGTATTTCAGCAGTGCCACGCTGTAGTTTTGAAAGCCTGTGATGCACTGAAGATTTAGCAGTTCTCTTTTAAAGCAGATTTTTATTTATGTATTTACTTATTCCATTTTTCATCTGGCTTTTGTTTTCATTGTAGGTTATTACCACCTGGTACAGAATGAGCAGTTTGAAATGTTCACGTTGGAAGAAATCAGCTGTAAATCTTTTTCCTAGAGAGACTTTAAAAGGTTTTAAGAAGTTGTTTCTTCAGAAACGAGCATGCCTCCTGCAGGTTGTTGTTTCTGTCTATAGGCATATACACACACACAACTATGCAGGTGTGTGTGTACATACACAAAGATTGGACAGCCTCACTCTTAGATACGCATTATCCATATATTATCCATATTATATTTTTGGATGAGCAGCCGTGTCCCAAACTTTATTCTAGTTGATATGTTAAAACTGTGGTTGTATGCAGAGTCTGTGTGCTAAAAAGGGCTGTGGCATATTCTGTTGGTCAGCCATTCCACCTTTCTCAGAAGTACTGCTTTTAACCCTTTTAGCTGTGTTGTTTCCTGTCAACATTAGTTATGACCATCTTAGTTTGTCTTCAGTCACAATGTGTTATTCTAAAAATTTATGTTGGAAGCAGATTTACTAATGCTCTTGTTTGTGATGATGTCGTGAGGCTGCTGCTGATGTCCAGGAAAGACTAAGTCACTGTTTACCAGAAATGCACCACTTGATTTGAATGCTGGTGGTTGTTCCTGCAGTGTTTTGGCACTTTCTGCCACCTCTGCTTACGGAGATGTTATTCTCTGCCAGAAATGTGTCAGTGTCAGCAGCTTCAGGGTGACTCAGTGTTATTTCTAATGTATTTTCACCTGTGATTTAAGGAGGGTGTAGTGCTTGCAGTGGGTAAGACTGTGCCTCAGCTTTGTTACTTTAACTAGTTGCAGACTGTAACTTTAGGCAAATGGGCAGGTAAACAACTGAGCGCTGATGGATTCATTGCACTGCAGCAAGATGGGGCTGTTATTGAAGTCTGATGTTTTGTGACAGGAGTTCATACTTTCTTCTCTAGTGATCTAGTGTTTACTTCAGTATGTTCAATAGAATTTTAATGTATTTTCAAGTCTATGGATACTGATGTTTAATTCCCAGAGTACATTTTAATACTAAAGATGATGCTTTTTATACTGTGCTACTAGTATAAAACAGGTTTCTTCAGGGCACTGTGTTGTGTAGTGCTTCCTCAAAACCTCAGCTATAATGCAATTTTCCTTTCTCAGACTTAAGTTCTGAGATACACTTTATTTATAACTGCAGCTTTTATTTTTAACTGTTGTTTGTTCTATGCAAGACAAAAGCTTGGACTAAATCTGTAAGATGACTAAATACATTTCCCCTCACTCCCCTCTGTTGTTCCTTTCAAATGTACATCAGCACTGCATTAGCATACTGCTTGTATGAGCTGTGGTCTGAACTCCAGTGGGATTTCCCATCTGATCTGTGAAGTGCACAGCAGATACTTGTGCTTGCATTCCATCTATATCCTTTGATGTGTTCTCGTTTGGGTGCAGTGGGTTTGGAAAACAAGGATTGCACTGGTATTGTAACTGCTGCTAATATTGCTGAACAATTGGAAATTATTGTATTGCTTGTGCCTTCCTCCCTTGGAAAGCTGGTGGAACCTGGGCATTAAATTGATGTCACATATACCAAATTAAGGCTATGGTGTGGCCTGGGTCTACTATATTTGTCTTTTAGGGCCTCGTAGTCTCCTGTTGCTTAGGCATCATGGTAGTATATAAGTGATTTCCTACAAGTACTCTACCATATTTGCAGATGTTTTTGGCTGCAGTTCTTCAGCTTATGAAATATGAGATATCTATCAGGATATCAAAGCCCAGCTTATTACGTTACTTCCAAATGAGATTCAGTATGACTTCAAAGGGTGTGCGAATGGATCGCTTCTGATATTGTAAATATGACAAATATGACTTTAAAGATATGATAGTATTGCACATAGCACTCAGTCTTGAGTTGTAAGTATAATTTCTCAAAATTATGTTCTATGAATATAGTGTGATAGTACTGATAAAATGCCAAATATTATCACGAGTTGGTTGCAGGGTTGCATTTCTAAGATAATATCTAAGCGTCTCTGAAAATCCCAATGGTAAATCGAAGGAGGTGGCATTAGTCCAATGAAAAGTAGGCCTTGTTGGTCTTGGTGTTGGGCACTAAGCAGAGCAGGATGGGTATCAGAAGAATTTCACTTCAGAGGAATTCAAATGAAGGATTGTTTAAGATCCTATAGTAGATTTCTTCTGTTTCACCAGTGGTTTTTCCTTCGTTCCTCCACTAGCATAAGCAATAAGAGTTCCTGTTCTGCTAGTTGTAAATTAGAGTTAAGAGTAAATGGTTGTGGTGATACAGGTAATGCAAAATGAACATGTTCATCCTCATTCTTAGCATCTTGAAGGCCCAGGCATTGCTAACACTCAAAAGGTATAGAAAAACATAAGCTCCTGAGTTGTCTGGAGTTTTGCTATTGGTGGCACTATGTCAAC
>VXAB01003489.1:0-11955 GCA_013399175.1 Odontophorus gujanensis
CCTCATCACTGCAGGCCCCGCCCACTTGGAGTAGGCCCCGCCCATCGCTTCTGGCCCCTCCCTCCCCATGGCACCGCCCCCTGCACCGCCCCTCCCCGCAGTGCCCCTTCCTCCCCCCGCCTCTCCTGGTGCTCTGTCCTCCACGTCTGCGGCTGGGATGGGGCTCCGGGACATGAGGATGTGGGACAAGGGACGTAGGGGCAAGGAGTGTGGTGGGGGTGTGGGGTTATGGAGACGTGGAAATGTGCGGACGGGAGGATGGAGGGACACAAGGATATGTGGGACGTGAGAGAAAGGAGGTGGAAACAAAGGGACCTGGGGACATGGGGAAATGGGAGGGTGATGGGGACGCAGGGATGGGGGGCAGGCAGACGTGGAGACAGGAGCATGAGGACAAGGGGACAGAAGGACAGTGGTATGGGGGACTTGGGGAATGTGAGAACATGTGGCATAAGGGGACAGAGGGACACGGGGAAACAGGAACAGGAGGATGAGGAGACGGGGATGGGGAAATGGGACACAGGGACATAGGAACAGGGGGACAGAAGGACACAGGGAGCCCTGCAACCTTGCTGCTGGGACACATGGGGAGCTCTGTGGTGTGTGTGGACAGGCAGGGCCCTGATCCCAGGACATGGTGACACGTGGAGCACTGGGAACCCTATTCCACATCACATGAAGGGTGCACAGCCACTGGCTTGGCTGAGCCTTGACACGTGTGGGGTGCTGTGCAGTGCCGCAGTGCTCCTCAGTACCGCGTGTCCCCTGTGTGCCCCACACCCTCCTGTCCCCATCCCCCTTATTGCTCGCTTCATCTTTTGCTGTCACTTCCATGCCGTGCTCTGCCCCTGCAGTGTTCCCCACTGTCCCCTCTGTCTCTCCACGGTGCTTTGGCCATGGTTTGGCATTTTCCACGTGTGGTACTTTGTCCGGGGCTGTGCTGCCAGCTGTCACTCCCTTCTGCTTCAGGAGCTGGGACACAGGGAGCTGAGGACATGGAGTGGAGCCTCCCAGCACCCACTTGGTGGCAGGAAGGGGACAAATGATGCTCCTCAACCCAATCAATGCCACTGAACCCAGTGCACATCTGCTCCAGATATGTCTCTGCCGCCCTTGACAGGAAACGTCCCCTGTCACCTGCTGTGGTTTACAAACCTTCCCTCCACAGCTACACAGCACCGGCTTCCTCCTTCCAGAGCCTGGAAAGCCCCATCCTCGTGTGTCTCAGTGACATCCGCGAGACGACCACACTTGGATGTCACATTTCACCACGGGGAACAATTGGACAGTGCATGGACAAGAGGCAGAGGAGAAAGAGGAAGGACCTGGTGGACGTGCTGCTGTGGTAACGTGTGGCAGGGCCAGCTCTGCCTGTGGCACTCGCGGGGACACAGCTTTCGCAGAGGCCACCCCTCAGATATGGTCCAGCTTGCAGCATTGCCTGGTTTTGCTGGCCTCGGTGTCTCCCTCCTGCTCAGCTTGGCCACTCAGGTGCCCCTGGGTAAGTGAGCTGGTGGCTGCAAACTGGCGTGGAGACGTGGATGGCATGGGTGGAGGCTGAGCCTGGGCAGGGGCAAAGGGGCAGGGGGTCCTTGTGGGGCACACTGAGATTTGGCACTTGGAGTGGGTGGCTGCGTGTCAGGGGGACAGCTCAGGTACTGCAGACCCTTGGGGTGACTCAGGCCATGCTGTGGGAGGATATCTTCCCCTGGTCCCCACGCATAGTCCCATAGGTACATTGTGCTCCAATAAAAGCACAGGGTCTGGGGGTCTGCGATGCCCCAGGGAGCAGAGACAGTTCAGTACTGGGATTCATGGGATGTTGCTCAGGTGGTTGTGTCCCAGCTATGTCTTAGTATTGGTGACCATGTCCCGTGTCCCCCAAACCAGGGCACAGCCATTCCCCCAGCAGATGCTCAGGGTTCCTGTTCCCCAAAGCTGCTGTGGGACAGAGAGACACCAACTCCTGGGCAGGGGCAAAGGGGAAGGGGCAGGGGGTCTTTGTGGGATACACTGAGATTTGGCACTTGGGTGCCACTGGGTGGCTCTGCAGGGAAGGGTCCCTGGACATCTTCCATATGGACCCCGTTGGGAAGGGGCACTGGGGGGGTGTTCTTGGCTCAGTCTAACTCCTTATGTCCTCTGTAGCACATGGCAAGGGGCGGGCGTTTTGGCACCTGACCCCACGAGAAGAAGTTGAGTGCCCTGGTGCCTCACTGGAAGCCTTCCTCAACAGCACTGTGACCACTGTCCTCCTCCCCACCCTCTACTCTGTGGTGCTGCTCGTGGGGCTGCCCGCCAATGTGCTGGCCTGCTGGGTCCTGGCCAAGAACTTCGGGAGGTGCTCCAGCAGCCTCTTCCTTCTCAACCTGGCCACTGCCGACCTCCTCTTCATCCTCCTGCTGCCCTTCAAGATCTCCTACCACCTTTTGGGCAACCACTGGCTCTTTGGGGACTACCTTTGCCGCACCATGGTGGCTCTTTTCTATGGGAACATGTACACCTCCATCCTCTTCCTCACCTGCATCGCCGTGGAGCGCTATGTCTCTGTAGCCCACCCGTTCCTGTGGAAGGGCTCCATGGAGACGTGGGGCAGGGCAGGCATCTGCATGGCCATCTGGCTGCTGGTGGGGCTGGGCGTGAGCCCGCTGCTGCTCTACCCACAGACAGAGCACATCTTGAAGCTAAACATCACCACGTGCCATGATGTCCAAGGAAAGGACAAATTCTTCCAGCACTATTTCCTCTGCCTGGTGGGGCTGGGCTTTGGTGTGCCCTTCATGCTCATGATCATCTCTCACAGCTGCATCCTGGCCAGGCTGCTGGCTAAGCGAGAAAGCTACGGGCATGTGGTGCACATCCTGGCTGTGGTCCTGCTGGCCTTCCTCCTCTGCTTCACCCCCAGCAACGTGCTGCTCTTCATGCACTACCTGCAGCAGGACACGGGCTGCAACAACGTCACTTACAGCTGGTATGCCCTGGCCCTGGCCTTCAGTGCTTTTAACAACTGCTTCGATCCCTTCCTCTATTTCTACATCTCCAAGGATTTTCGGGGCTGGATACGGGACACTGGATGCTGCCTCTGGGGGCTGAGGATAAAGAGGGAATGGAAGAAGGCAGCCTTGCCTCTGAAGTCCAGTGAGCAGAGCCAGCAGTAAGCAGGGCTAAGGACACTGTGCCATGTTCTCTATGCGGAAAGGACCCTTCTGCAGCTCCAGCTGACCCTATGTCATTGAGAACAGCCCCATGGGGGACAGAATCATTTCTCCAAACCCACTGTTATCCTCCCACTGTGCCGTCCCATCCCTGTGTCTGCTACCCCCATCCCCACACCCTGCAGGTCCGTCTCTACCTGGTGCTGCCTTCACACACCTTGCAGACACCGAACCCCTTAGAATCCAAATAAACCTTTATTTCTCCCTGATGCTGGAAGGAGCAGGTGTAAACACCCCAGATGAGCAGGAGCCATCCTCCATCGCCAGGACCACGTACCACACGCATGTGGCCAGCTCTGCTGCCAGGGACCACCCAAAATACACCACGATGTACACAAGAGGGGATAGTGGGGGCAAATAGGTGCCTTGCCCAATGGGACCAGAGCTGGGAAGGGGATGCTTGGCAGAGCTCAGGGTGCTGACTGCAGGGTGAAAGCTGCACCCTGTGTGCCCCGTGTCTCTGACATTGTGTGTCCCCAGCCCATGCTCAGAACGCTGCAGTTCTGCTTTTACTTTCCCTTTGACTTGCTTCCCGGCGCTGAGACAGGCGGTGGCTGATGTGCTGCCCACACATGTAGACGTGTGGTCCCTGTCTGTCTGTCCCCACTTCCAGTTCAGCCCCGGGGTGAGGCCGGGAGGAGGGTGCCCACTCTGTGACGTTGTCACTGCTGCCACCAGACGTGACTTGACCCCCAGTTCGATGGCCACCCCAGTTCATGTCACTGGCTGGCCTGTCCCTGTCCCTGTCCCCGTCCCCGTCCCTGTCCCTGGTGTCTGGCCATCACTCTTCTTGAGGATGATGCTGCTGAGCTCTTGGATGAGTTTGTCGCTGATGGGTGAGGATGGCTGTGCACTTCTCTTCTTGGGGATGCTGATGGATGCCTCAGGGCTGGAGCTGCACCCCAACATGGCCACCTGCTCCTGGTCCCTGGCCAGCGCTGTGGGTGGCTCCAGGTTCCTCTCCAGAGAGGCAGTCAGGGCGGTTCTGAGCCCACAGGATGTGGCTTTGTCACACTCCAGGTTCAAGCCCTGCTCGAGGGACACTGCCTTGGTGACAGAGGGAGCTGGCAGCCTCTGTGCTGGGCTGGGGGGCAGCGAGGAGCGCAGCACAGGGGCTGGGGGCTGCTCGGGGGATGGAGATGGCTTCTGGGATCTGTCCACAGTGGGTAAGGGCGAGGGATCTGCCAGCAGTCCCCGCTGCAGCTCCAGTGTGGTCAGCTCAGGAAAGTTGCCCACCTCCTCGTAGACAGGCTCAGTGTCCACCTCCTTCTCCTGCTGCTCCTCCAGGGAGTCCTGGTGCACCTTCATGGGCTGGGAACACAGAGACAGAGTGAGGCAGTGCCCAGCATGAGCGTGCTGCCTGGGAAGCTGGGCTGCCTTGCTGTGGGGCTGATGCTCCAGTGGGGCACACATGCTGCTCTGGCTCGCTGCACATGCTCCTGCTGCCCTTTCGTCCAGAGGAGCCACCTGGGGCTTATATGGGATCAGATCCATGTACCAAGCAATGGCACTGTCTCCGTAGCCCCTGACAGTGTTGAGATGGAAGGCCAAAGCTGTCCATGCACAAAGCTAGGTGAGCCAAGGCAATGCCTGGCCAGCCACATATACAAACAACATGATGGAAAGCACCACCAAAACCTGCTGCCTTGCAGTTCTTAAGTTCAGCCCCTCTGGGAGGTGCTGGGAACTGGACTGGACCTCTCTGCTCTTGGGCATGCACAACAGGACCATGCTGAGGACACACAGGACAGTGGATGCAGCGTGTGCAGGGCAGCACAGACGCATCCCCCAGAGCCAGGATACACGGTGCAAAGCCAGCACGAGCATGCCCCATGAACGTGGGTACTTACAAAAAACATGGACAAAGTCCTTCGTGTGTGCAGACGGCGCTAGAAAGAGGAGACAGGCAGAGATAAGCACCTGGGGGTGGCGATGTGGGAACACCTGCCTAAGCAGGCATGGGGATGGCAGACATGAGCGCAGCATGCAGCACACAGACAGGTGCACACACCCAGAGCACCTGCTCGGGAGGCACAAAGACACTGTGGGGTCAGGAACACCAGTGCCAGGCTCTTACCAGGGTCTGGTTGGCAGAGAGCATGGTGGCATCAGTGCTGTCCCCATGCAGGGGCACCAGTGGCATGGTGCCGAACTTTTGCTTGGCGAGGTCGGAGGAGGAGCGGCGGCGCAGGATGACGGGGCGTAGGTCATCGTGCTGCATGCAAGGAGTACAGGATCACACCAGGCTGTCCTGCTGGTCCCCTGTCCTCCCAGCCTTGTTTGCACTCACCTGAGCCTTGAGGATGCTAGTGATCCAATCCCACAGCTCCGCCTGCCCCGTGCACACCAGGTACCTGCAGAGGAGCCAGCTGAGAGCTGCAGGCAGCAGGGGCAGCAGGGACAGGTCCCCCTGACACCTTGCCTGCAAATCCATGGCTGCCAGCCCCAGTCTCCTTAGTGGACATCCCTGGGAACAGCCTCTAAACACCCGGTATTCCCAAATATCAGCTCTGGAGTGAAGCAACAGCTATGCCAGGCCCTGGGAACCAGCCCTCTCAGAGCCCTGGAGCACCCTGGTTTGGGCTGCATGGGGTGAAGCAGTGGTGGGGCAAAGAGAGGAGGGTGGCACGGCCCTGTGCATGGCACAGCCTTGTGGGTGGCACAGACCTGTTAATGGCATGCACCAAAGCCCGGTGCTTGAAGATGCATGCAGGCTCACAGGTGGATTTCCCCCAAAGCCTGGTCCCCACCTTGTGCCCAAGCAGCACAGGGATCCACCTCTTTGACCCTTGAGTGCCCCAGCCAGCCACCAGCTTGGCCCTGACTCTGCAGCACCAAATGTCGCTGTCCTGATCCCATTAAACCTGGGGACACCCAGCCCTGAATGGCTGGGACAGATACTCACAGCTGCTGCTTGTCCATGCTCAGCGTGAAGCCCCACCTGGGGAAGGGAAGAGTCAGGCAGTGGGGCAGCATCACCCAGTGCTGCACTGTGCAGGGGCTGCGTGCTCCACAGCCACATGCAGATGTTCCCACTTACGGTGCTGGTGGCTTCAGCTTCTTCCTAATGCCCATGTAAACCTTGGCTACATCCAACGGCCACTCACGCTCTGGCTTAGCGCTCTGGAGAAGGAGAGTCCAGCTGACCCTTGTGGCCATCCTTGTGCCACCACAGTCCCCAGGGTCCCCCTCCCCACTTCCCTAGCCCCATCGTGTCTGACCCCTCCATACCCTCTTCTCCTTGAGCAGCAGCAGCTGCCGGTCGCGGATGACAAAGTAGCGCTCATGGAACTTGTTCCCCAGCAGCTTGGGGGGCTCCTCACGGCATTTCAGCAGCCCACACTTGGGGGTCTCACGCTTGACACCTGTCCAGTGGAAGAGGTGTGGGTCAGGGGGCTGGGGATATCAGAAGAAGTTCCGCTGTGGGTCCAGGCTGGAGCCACCCATGGGTGCTGGGCTTATCCATTGTCACCACACCTGTGAAGAGGCAGCTACCCTCGCCGATGGGGACCTTCCTCACCAGCAGATATGCAGCACTGGGCTCTGGCAGCTTGCACCACTGCAACGCCTGCTCCAGAACCTTCTCCTTGGGGTGCAGGGGCCGCTCTGGGAATGCAGGGACACTGTCAGTGCTGTGTCTTTTCCCTTTTCCTTTTCCAGCCACCACTCCCCCTGCTACTGGTGGCAATTTCCCCCAGAGCATCCCTTCCCACTGTCCCCATGGTGCTCACCCAGCTCCCCATTCTCCAGGACCTCGAAGGTCAGCCAGATGTCCAGGCTAGCTGCGACATTGCGCATCTCCAGCACCTGGTTGGTGAGCTCCTCTGCCGTCATCGTGGGGGACACCTGGGGCCAGACACATGGGGAGCTCAGGTGGGTGGGGGCAGGATGGGACCCAGGGACAAGCTATGCTGGGAGCTCATGTCTCACTGCTCTTCCTTGATAAGTCTGTCCTTTGGGACTCACCTTCAGGGTCACACAGCAGTCAGGCAGCTTCTGCTCCAGGTAAACCTCGATGATGAGGTCCCCAGCCTGTGAGAGCTGTGGGAGAAGGATGGCATTGGTGCCATGATGCATTGTGCATTGTGATGCATGGGCATTGTGTGCATCTCCCATCCCCAGGTATCTTGGGGAGTGGGAGCTGGGCTTGAGCCTCAAGGTGACATAAGAATAAAGAAGGGAGGGAAGGTCCCTTCTGCAAATGTTTGGCAACTCTGTGGGGAGACCTGGGACAGTGGGGACTTGGAGTGGGGTGCTGATGGTCCCTGTCTTTCCCACCAATGTGGGCCCCTAATGTGGAGGAGGTGGGGGAGCAAGCACACTCCAGGTACCTGGGTGTCTTTCCAGGTGGTGATCAGACTGTTTTCCAACTCCATCTGGGACACCTGGTCCTCATCAATCTGCCAGGGAAAAAGAGGTGAAGCATGGGGTCAGCGTGGAGAGGGATGTGGATGGGGACAGGGCCAGGATGGGTGATGCAGAATGAGGAACAGGGGGCCAGCATGGGTGGAGATGAGGGGACAAGGACAGCTCACGTTGAAGATGATGACGTAGTTGTCAATGAGGTCTTCCATCACCTTCACCTCGTGCTCGCCTTTGCCATCAGTCTGGAAGAGGCTGGGTGCAAAGAGCAGTGACAGGTTCTTGGTGCTCATCTGGTTGAGGTCCGCACATTTCTGCACACTGGGACAGGAGCATGGGAGTGAGGGGCTGGCCTGATCTGAAGGGGTGCTAACCCGAGCTGCCCATTTCCACCTGAAAATCATCCCTTTTCTCCCCAGCTCCCCACATCAGCTGGGCATGAAGTTCCTGTTTCCAGGCAGCCTGACATCACACAGTGCTCTGAGTCAGGGATGGGAATTAGTTTCTCTCTCCTTATTTTATGCCCTTGGTGAAGTTGACATCTTACAGTGTAAGATGACAGTGGGTACAGTGGGTGTCCCCCACTCCCAAACTTCTCCACTGTGGTGGGACAGCTTTGGAAATGCTTGTGCTGTCATGCATGCTCCAGCATTTCCCAACACTGGTCTAGAGCTCTGGGCTCTGCCTGGCTCACAAGCAAGGAAGCCAGCACTCTCTGGGAAATGCCACCCTGCGGGCTGGCCATGGGGGCACCCTCAGATTGGGGGACCTGTGGGGAGGTGGCTGACCGGTAGAGGTGCCCAATCAGCGCAGCCAGGGTCTTGCGGTTGAGGCGAGGCAAGCGATGGATGAGCTCCTTGTACCGCTCCAGGCGCTGGGGCTTGGAGGAGATTGCTGGAGGGAGGAGAAAGCATGGATCATAGAATCACATCACGTGGCTTAGTTTAGAAAGGACCTTAAAGATCACCCAGTTCCAATCCCCTTGCTGTGGACCACCCTCCAGATCAAGCTACCTAGAGCCCCATCCAACTTGGCTTTGAACACCTCCAAGGATGGAGCATCCAAAACTTCTTTGGGGCACTCCGTTCCACCATCCTTAGGTCTGATGGCCCAAGGGCTGACATGCCAGTGGGACCCCATTTTGGGTGAGGAACGTACCCGCAGCCTCTTTCCACTGTGGGTGAAGCTCCAGGGTGAAGACGGGGTCCTCCAGCTCACGGAAGAACCTCTTCAGCACATCGGTGACATCTTCAATGAAGTTATCGCTGATGCGCAGCTTGACATTGCGGGCATCCCGTCGAAACTCCTCCATCAGTACCTTGATCCGGGACTTGGCTCCATTCTTGCGGTAAATCCCCTCGTGGCGCAGCCCTGGGGAAGGGATGCAGGGTCACGAGGCCTGATGCTGCTCCCCCACCAGGGAGAGTGTCGGGTGGATGATGCTTCCTAGCCAGATGCATCAGTCACGCTGTGAGCGCTGGGCACGGTTCCACGCTCACCGTACTGCGTGATGAAGGCAATGCAGCTGTCCACAATGATGGGGATGTCCCCCCGGCTCAGCTGCTGGTCCCGCAGCGCGTTGCCCCGGCCCCCTGCTGATGCCTGGATGTCAGCATACCACGCTGCCGTGTCTGCCCGTGTCAGGCCCTGCAGGTAAAACGTCCTGAGAACGACAAGAGCGGTGAATTGGGAATGAAGGTCGCCAGGGATGTATGTTGTACCCTCCTGCCTCATATGACAGGCTGAGCCAATGAGCACCCAACCCTGAGGGACCCCAAGTGGATCCTAGGGTGACCTCTGCAAGCTCCTTGGCCGCAGCCATACCACCCCACCAGCATTTCCACAGTGGATTCAGGGTTATCCTCTTTGCACACACCAGTCCCTCCACCCCAGCACCTTCTCCACCATTCCCATGCCCAACTCTCACCTCCCCATCTCCACCAGCACCAGCATCTCCTTTTTTTCCGGCGTTTCTGCAGGGGGCACCAAACCTGCATGGGGACAAGAATGAGCTCAGAGCCAGGCATATCCACCACTGTGCACTCAGCCTAGACACTCACCGAGCTCTTGCAGCCTCCGCAGGTTGATGCTATCCTCAGCCCCATCCTCCTCGACAGGGCAGATGAAGAGGTGGGCTTTCTGCAGGATGAAGAAGGCTTGCTGCCAGCGCTCGGGATTGAGCATGCACTTGTAACGCAGCTGGCCCACACGCTGGAACTCGTAGCCCAGCAGGCAGTGACAGCTCATGGGTGTGAACCACTGTGGGATGAAGCGAGAGGTGAGATGGGGTTGGCAGGGCTCAGCCGATGCAAGGACGGGGACAGCAGCACGGACAGAGCCCAGCTCACCTTGCCAATGGCACTGGCCCATGCCTGCAGTGTATCAGCACTGTCGGCCCCCAACTGCTGCACTTTTTCCCCAGTGAGGAAGAGCTCGAGGATAAAGTGAAACCTGCAGAGGATGAACCCACCCATCAGGGATGCTCCCACCCTGAACCCAGAGGTTCTCTGTATGTGCCCAGATACCAAACAGAGTGATACCCATCCCTGCCCCCTGCATGCCCACAGGCTCTCAGGGCTTGCAGGTCCACCCACGCTGGGATGGGGACAAGCCCGAGGTACCTCTCAGTGGGACCAGGGGTGGAGAGGGACTGGGCTCTGCTCACGCCCAGGGAGAGCAGGTCCCCACTCTGGATGTGGCTCAGGGGCTCAGTGCATTTCTCTGTCTCAAAGATGAGCAGAGCTTTCTCCAGTGAGCACCAGACACGTTGGAAGTCTGTGGGATGGAGGAGTTAGTGGTATTGGAGTGGGAACTCTACACTTTCAGACACGCTCCCCATTTTCCCACACTCCTCACACTTACCTTCTCTGCTCTTCTTGGCACCTGGGAGCCGGGGGTGGGTGATGGACCGGTGCAGGTACCCACTGTGTGCCACTGGCTGTGTGATCTCATTGTATACACCCTCTGGACCTGGTGCCCCTGTGGGGAATGGCATCAAGTGAGCACTCCCCAAAATATGGGTACCAGGGGGCAGTAAGTCCCTTACTTGCATAGGTGTAAGCCATGGAGTGCTCCAGGCATGAGAAAATCCACAAAAAAGGGGCTCCAGAAGTATATGCCACCCTGTCCCATCCCAAAAGAGGAGTAGAGTGGGGCTGGGACATTCCCACTTGGCTGTCCTGAGCTCTGGGGCACTGAGGCAGCAGCAGGGAGGAAACCGCCCTATCACAAACTGGAGGGGGTTGAGTTACCTGAATGGTTCCTTTTGCTTTCCAGGTCCCACCATGGCTCAGCCACTGGGGCTACCTCATGGGTTGCAGGGTCAGCTGCCAGCTCAGCCTCCGCAGAGGAGAAGAACTGCAGGATGGTCTTGAGCAAACCTGGTCCTGCTACTGCAGCGCACAATGCCTGGGATGAGACAGACACCCTTAGAGACCATGTCCTGGCTGATGGAAAGCCCACCCCGCTGCAGGAATCACAAGACCCCACCCAAGCCCAGCATGGGGATGCAAGAACATCAGACAAGCAGAAGGTGTAGACACCTCAAACTCAAGAGTTCCAGAGTCATTCCTGCCATTCCCAGCACCCTGGCACCCCGCACACACCCTGAGGTAACCCCTACCTGGAGCACATCCTCGTGGGAAGCGTAGTGTGGATGGGGCAGGCAGTACCTCCCGTCCCGGTACTTGCGGGAGATGAAGTCCCGTCTCTGCTCGGTGCTGGCATCTGGGTGGAGGGTCTCAGTGGCAGGGATGCGGGCAGCCCAAAATCTGTTGGCTCGGTCATTTCCCAGCACAATGAAAAGCTGCAGGAGAGACTTGCGATCAGCAGTGGGCAGAGCAGAATTGCATCCCTGCATCACCCATGGAGCTGCTGCCCTGCCCACAGAAGCCCTGAGCACTTCTACCTGCACTATTTCATTGGACCAGACACTGGTGTCGAGCTTCAGGCTTTGCACCTTGGAAATGTTGGAGCCCAGGCTGCGATGCTGCCCTGTGGGGAGCAGAAGTATCAGCACCCCATGGCCCTGCCCACACCCAAGTGTTACCCACATCCTGCCCACCCCTGGGGAGAAGTACTGGCCTGCACACTGCTTGCAGATGACCACGCAGAGGTTGATGGATGCCCAGTCAGGGCTCTGAGCCCAGCAATCCGCACAGTATCTGTTGGCTTTGTTGGACCAGATCTTCTCTGCCACCTCATAGTCATAGAGCATCTCGGCTATGGCCTCCTGCAGGGCCTCCATCCATTCACGCTTCTCCCGCTCAGACTCTGCCACAAAGCTGCAGCACCAGCAGCCTACACTCACATCCTGCTCCAGCTGCCAGCTGCTCCCTGACCAATTCCTGGCCCCATCCCCCCCCTGCTCCCACCCCCA
>VXAB01003489.1:12062-39665 GCA_013399175.1 Odontophorus gujanensis
CCATCTCCATCCCCTTGCCCATCCCTGTTCCCATCCCCATTCCTATCTCCGCCCCTTTCCCCATCCCTGTACCCATCCTTGCTCCCATCCCCATCACTGTCCCCATCTTCACCCCCTCCCCCATCCCTGTTCCCATCCCCATCCCCAACCCTGTTCCCATCCTCATCCTTGCTCCCATCCCCATCCTGCTGTTACCTGAATATCTTGGAAGGGGTGATGAGCTCAAAGGTGCGGTTCTTGGCTTCGCGGATGGTGGAGCCACGCATCTCAATCACGCAGATGCCAATACCCATTTTAAAGAACTGCAAAACAGAGCAATGCCCCCAATGTCCTGGCTCTGCACCCTGCCGCCAGCACCCAGACCACTGAGACCTGGGACTTTTCATTCCATCCCTTCTGGTCTGGATTAAAGCATCTTGCAAAGACATTAATCTTAAAATTAAAGGCCTTGCTGAGTCAGGCATGCTGATAGAGGAGGTAGCAGCTTGAGCAAAACCCACTTGCTGTAGCTCAGTGCACACTATGCAAATTGCATATGAGGCAGACAGAAAAAAAATCAACCAGGGTGTTAAGACACTTCAGCATACAGGAGGTGAGGGTTTCTGTGGTTACCACTGACCTGCTCGCTCTTGTACAGCCACATCTCAGGCAGGCTGAGGACTGCAAACACCTTGGACTTCTGTCCCTTCAGCTCCAGGGTACCTGACTTCTGGCAGTGAGCTGTGTTGGGGGGACGGGGCCGGGTGCCCCCCAGGTGCTGATCCATCACCTTCTGCTGCAGTGTGGAGCACCACTCGTTCCTCTGGGCTGCAGAGAGGGCAGGGCTGGAGGAGTGGGGCTGAGCCCATCCCCCCAGTCCAGCACAGACAGAGCAAGGCAGGGATAGGTGCCCCTCGCTCATCACAGCCAGTGTGAGGACAGGGTGGGAGCTGCAGGACAAACGGAGGGATGGTTTCTTGGGAACTGATGGTTCCCAGCTTTGTTTTCCCTCACCCTCATTCTCAGCACGGAAGACGAAGATCCGGTGGCTGGTGACAACCTGGAACTTGTTGTCCTTGGTGGAACGAACCATCTCAATGACGGACAGTGGGATCACACCCTTGGGGTAGGGCTCCTGGGAGGAGCAACAGTTGAAGTCAGCCTGCTTTGCCCTTCCTGCAGGGCATCCCTATGCCCTATTTCCCCTGCATCTGCCTCACTGGGCGTACTGGTACCAGAGCCCCAGTAAGGGACAGGGTAAGACTGGCTGTAAGCCTCCTGAGATAGCAGCTATTCCAGGGCAATGCATGGCCACTCTCTCTTTGGGTTCCGCCAACATGGTGTCAAGCTGGATCCCTGGGCACAGGGACATGGTGACTCTGCCACGGTGATTCTGGGTTTGTGCTGGATCCTTACACAGGAGGGACAAAGGAACGTGGCAGTCACATGGTGTCACAGAGTGATGGGTTGGTTGAGTGGGCAGGGACCCTTGGGACCATTTGATTCCACTCTTGCTCAAACAGAGCTACCCAGAGCAGGGTGTCCTTGACCACCTCTAGGCTGCTTTTGTAGAGCTCTAAGGATATGGTGTCTCCAAGGATGGAGATTGTAAGAATGGAGACCTTTTGGGTCCTACTGCTAGTGTCCATCAACCTCACATCACAGAAGTGCTTCCTGATGCTCAGAGGGAACATCCTGAGTTCTGTTTTGTTCCCATTGCCTTTTGTCTTGGCACTGCACACCATTGGGCAGAGTCTGGTTCTGTTCTCTTTGCACTCCCCCTTCAGGTACTTATTCAAATGGATAAGATCCACCTGAGACTTCTCCAGGCTGAACATTCCCAGCTCTCTCAGTCTTTCCTGCTTAGGTGGCAGACCAGAGCCTCTCTTCTGCTAACATTCTGCCCATTCTCACCTTCTCACTGCTGAAGTACATCAAGTTCTTCCCATCAAAGCGGACATAGCGCCTCTGGAAGACATAGTTCCTGTTGGCATGGCAGAAAAATGGGCTGTTAGGAGATAGATGGTCTTCCCAGTGCCCCACATCTGTGCACAGACCTTGCATCTGCACGGACCCTAGGACAGTGCACTGGAATCGTTGCAACACCAAGACCCAAGAAGCTCATGATAGTTCTGCAAGGCCCAGAAGTGAGTGCCCACCTCACCAGCCCTGCCCAAGGGGACTTCTACAATGGGGTCCTGTCACTATTCACGTTGAAGACATACCCTTGTGGAGAGAGCTTGTCCAACCAACCGCTAAGCATGGCGGGCCGGGGCTCAGATAATGAGGTGTAGCTTGCATAGGGGGAGATGGTCAAGTCATCCAGGACCTCATCAGGGTAGAGGTGGGGTGGCAGGCCGAACGGAGTGCCCTTGGCCCTGGGAATGTCCACGGTGGAGTATCCCTCTGTGTCATTCTGGACGATGCGCTCAATGATCCTGGTCCGTGTCTCCTCATCCTCACTCCTCCCCTCACTGCTGTATTCACTGCTTGTCCTGCAAGGAATGGGGTCATGAGAACATCTGGAGATGTTCCACACTGCTTCTGGCCTCATCCTGAGCTCTTTTGGGTGCAGATCTGATTGAGTCTTTGCATTTCCATGAGTGGGATTGGATGAGGGCTTGCAGTTCACTAAGATCTCGTCACTGAGAGCTCCACTTGTCCTTGTCATGCCCAGCTTGAATGCTTTGCAAAGGTCTGGGAAATCGTAGAATCATAGAATGGATTGGGTTGGAAGAGGCCTTAACAATCATCTAGTTTGATGGGCAAATGGAGCTCCTGCATCAGCCTCATTTTCTTGGGAAGCTGTGCTTAGAGCAGGCCCGCTGTGCCTATCCAGCCATAACAATGAAAGGAAATTATAAAAATAAACCATTAAGCCTGCTCCTTCCCTCAGTCCTGTCAGCCAAACGCTTTTCTTTTCCCAAAAAGGAAACAGACTGGAAAATGTCAGGTGGTCACATGGGAGCTGCCCAGGCATGATGGTGATGGGCAGGAAGAGGCCCACGGCACCTCGGCACTGGGACCTCACTCCAGGACAAAGATCAGGCTCCAGGAAAGGCAGCAAGGATGTTCCCAATCTTGGTACAGCTTCTGCCTGAGAGTCTCCATCACCCCGTGGAAGAGGATTTGGAGGTCATGAGTGGCATGAGGAGGGCAGTGAGGCACCTCCTGTGCACCACAGCTTCAGTCCCAGGGGTAGGGGTCATGAGACAGAGGCAGTAGAAGGGTTCATTGGAGGAATTTCTAGGTTTGTGAAGACTGGAGGGTAACAGCTGGGATGCACTAAGCTTGCCACTGCTCACATGGCAGAATTGGTGGAAGATGAAGGACTGGTAATGGAGAAAGGACAAGGAGTCATAAGTGGATCTGGTTGCTTCAGGTGGGGGCTATAGGGCAGGCAGTCAGCCTGCTGGTGGGCACCAGGTAGCTGTCAAGGTCACACCATGCCTGGGATGTCATGCCCTGCAGGGAAGGAGCGTTGAGGCACGGGGAGAAGTGTTTAGGGTGGGTATCTCGGAAGGAAAACATAGGAACACCTGTCCCATAGGGTGCAGGAGCAGAACCCAGAAGGTCTGCAGAGGTTTTTCAGCTCTCTGAGCCCCAGTAAGAGAAAAATCCCATGAATGCTGCTTCTGACACCATACTGATAACCCCACAGTGGCTATTCCCAGTAGACCCATGCTGCAAACACTTCTGGGAGGCATTGTCACGGCTGTAGGCACCAGGCCCATGCCCTCAGAATGAATGGGCTCTCAGATCCCTGCAAACCTCAGATGGAGACTGCAAGTAGCACCCGGCCCTGCTGGGTGAGATCAGAGACCTCAGCTCCTTCCTGGACACAGAACTCCTGGTCCCAGGTATTTGCAGTCCCCCACTTCTGGCCCACGTGGCTGTGATGCCTGAGCTGACCATGCCCCAGGATCAGGCCAGGAGCTGGCACCAGAAGCATGGGGGAATGAAGGCACTGCAGCCATAAGAGCTGAAGGATGCAGAGCCACAGCTCAGCTCCCTTCTCTGCAAGCTACACAGGAAAAGGAACCCTCCCTGTCTGAAATGGGAAGAGCAGCTTTCCTTCCTCTTTCTGAGATGCTATCAGGACTCACGGAAAGTACATTTTGAAAGCATTTTTATGGTCCCCTATGTACCCTCATCATCCCCTTGCCTACCTGTGTGCCTCTCGCTCCAGCTCTGGCTCAGCTACTGCCTCATAGCTCTGCCCAGAGGGGACATCTGTGCCCTGGGAGGAGACAGCAGTCACACTTCAGCCAGTGCCACAATCCCACCAGCTGCAGCTTGCAGGCTCTTGGGAGCTGGGGGACACAGAGAGGCCACTGGTGATGGCAGGGGACAGATGCTGGCCACCTCTCACCTTCTGCTCCCGGGCTGGGACTGTGTTCCCAAAGGTGGTCTCACTGTATGGGATGATGGGCGGCTCACTGGGCTCTGCAAGCAGGGACACAGGGAGAAAAGGCCATCAGCAGAGCTGAATAAGGACAGCAACCTGTCAACGCTGTGGGGACACTTGTGGATCCCCCCAGAGTGATCCCCCAGCACATCCCATTCATTCAGGGCATCTGGTGTGGCAGAGATGTCAGCCCAAACTTGCACAGGTCTGTGCTCTGGGTCCACCCTCCCCGTGGGACCATCCTCTGTCTGGGGACACTGTGAGGTCCCTGCTGCACACAGTGGCCCAGGGGCTCTCACCTGGCTTGCTGGCAGGTCTCTGTGGGACAGGGGGCAGCCCCCCCCCAGGCCAGCTGGCCCTGCTGGAAAACAGGAGAGGGGTTATTCTTGCTGTGACTGGGCTTCCACCCTGTTCTCTCTTGTTGGAGGGGTTGGAGGTTGCATCTGTCCAGGGCTCGGCCTGGACTTGTCCCCGAGGAAATGCAACATCCCTGCCTCAGTGCCTGCTCTCTTCTTGTTGAGGCTGCATCTCCTGAGAATACTTCCCCNCACTCAACTCATCCCCAGAGGCCCCAGTCCATGCTATTACATGCTGAAAACCCCTACCCCTGCTGCTCTCATCATCCCTCCCCAAAACAGGGTGGGTCTCAGCTTCCCCATAGAATGCATCTACCCCCTAACCTCCCCACGCAGAGCCTGAGAGAGGCATGAGGAAGGCAATGCTTCCTAAGGATGAAATTCTGGGGGTGGGGAGCTGTTGAATCTGGCTTTCATAAGGGAAAGCTTCTGCTTACTCAGGCTTCTCAGCTGTCTGCGTCAGCTCCTGCGGGGACGGATTCTGAGTGAGAGCCTGGCCCTGGGGACTGTTCTCCTGTCCCAAGTCCTCCACAGGTGCCAGTGGTGGCTTGAATCCTTCATAGATGACATTGGACACCATTTCCAGCCTGCTCTGCCCCACACCAGGCGCTGAGGGAGGTCTGCCTGTCGAACTCACAGTACTGAGCTCGGCCGCTGGGACCCTGTGTCTGAGCCGTGGTGGCACAGATGGGACACACAGGCAGGGCTTCTCTGGTGTCTCCGGGGTCTCTCCATGGCCTGGGGCTGTGGGAAGCCGCGCCTCCTCCCGTGCACCCAGACGGGATGTTCCTGTGCCCATGGTTGCCCCCTGGCTCTCCAGATCCGTGGAGCTCTCCCCTGGCACAAAGCCCTCCAGCACCACGAAGGCTCCGGATGTCCTGTCCCTTTCTGGGCTGTGTGCTGGTGGTGCGGCTGCTGAGCCCTGCTCCAATTTGAGGCGATGGAAAACTGTTCTCGGCTTGGGGACCGGCCTCACCAGTGGAGGATCCAGGTCCTTCTGCGGGGGCATTGCTTGACTGGGCATGGAACCACGCTGCTGCATCCCAAAGGCATCAGCAGCCGCTCCTGGTTCTGCTTTTGTAGCATCCTCACCCATCTGGGGGGCTCGGGGATGGGGGTCCGCAGGCAGCTGTGTCTTCTCTGCCAGGTTCAGGATCCTCTTGCGGTGCCCTGTGGCGGTGATGCCAAGCTGCTGCAGCTTCTTATTGTCCAGCACAGTGACATCTCGGGCCAGGTGGAAACCATGCTGCTTGAAAAGGTCCCGGTATCTCTCCAGGTGGATGATGGCCAGCCAGTCTGCGATGTCCGAGTCAGGAGAGCACTGAGAGCTCATGGCCCTGCGGTGCTCAGCCCATCATCTGGCGAGGGAGGGGAGGAGAAAGTTGAGGAGGCAGTAGGAGGGAACCTAGGGGCTTGGCCACACGCACGATCCCCCCACCTCACCGCCCTCCCCTCAGCCTCTTACCTTCAGCACCCCAAGCCAGGACTGCATCCTGTTATTTCCCAGCCACAAACCTCTCCTCCGCCCCTCCGCGGGGTTCCTGGACCCACTCTGGCAGCACTCGAGCGAAGCCAAGGCTGGGGGCTGCTCTGTGCGCAGGGGCGGGATGGGACGGAAGGGGGCTGCTGATGGCGACTGGGGGGCAGCAGCTGGGCCCCTCCCAGGGGACGAGCTCCGGTGCTGGCCTCCTCGGGGAGGGCTCTGCTGCCGGAAGGGCCAGACCATAATCTGCCAGCGAGGGCATGAGAGAGGTCAGCATGACTCACAGGCAGACCGAGGGGGATGGAACCCACAGGGCGGGCGCCCAGCACCGTGCCCACCCACCCAGGGACCCACGTCCCCAGATCCCTCGCTGGATGCGTCCGTGGGGCTCTGAGGATCTTTTTCCCATGAATCATGCTGCTCCGCACTAAACCATCTGTGCTGAGTGTGCTACCACTAACTCTTTTTTTCCAGTTCCTCCATTTCCCTCTATTGTTCAGTGCAGGCTTCCTTCCTGCTGCCTGTGCTCTCCCACGCATCCCCTGTCCCCCCTCAGTGGGGGTTGTATCCCGGCTGTCCCATGCTCTGCGTTGCATTGCTGCCCATTGGTGTGACCGTGGGCAGGGGTCTCGCGAGGAGCACAGGGGGGGAAGGATGGCTATCCAAGAGTGTGCCCATGTGAGGGTGCAAGGGGGTGGCCATCTGCCAGGCTGTGGTGACAAGGGACAGTACACAGAAGGTGGCTGGGAAGGGAGTGGGGAGCTGGGCACGGAGGCACTGCAGCTGGAAGGCTGCTTGTTGTTGATGGGGGTGGAGGGTGATGCACTGTGTGGGTTGGCTGTCCCCACTTCTGCCCAGCGGCTTTCTGCTGAAATGGGGCAATTTCTCCCTTTCCTGTGGCCATATCGCCCTGCGGGATCTGTGGCCAGCTCAGCTTCTCTGCCCTGAGACTTCCTCCCAGGGCTGAGTGCAGGGCACTGGGGTGGCCCTTGGGGACAGCCAGCCTGTCACCCTTACAACTATCCCCGTCCCTATAGACCCACACTCAGTGCTGGGCATGGGCCCTTCCCACAGAACTCTGACCCCAAGCCTGCCCATCCCCTGCACCCTCAGGGCTGTCCCTCACCTCTGGGCTCAGCGTTGCCAGCTCCAGCGCAGCGGTGGCATGGTGGCAGGGCTGATGTTCAGGTGTCCCCACCAGGCAAGGGGCTCAGCCTGCAGCGTCAGCAGCACCCAGCCCGTGCCTCCCGCTGCCGGTCCCTCCTCCAGGCCAGCCCTCCGGTCCCCAGCCCTGTCCCCACCCTCCTGTCCTGCCTCCCTGCAGGCTCTGCCCTCCTCTGGGTACTGCCCTTCACGTTTTGTCTCCTTCACTCCCCCCCAGCAAGGCTGGGGGGTCCCTGGCTGCTCCCCCAGACCCACACATCACACACAGCCCTGTGCCCAGCAAGTGATCGGAGTCTTTGTCACATCCACCATCCACCAGCACCAGAGTACTGGGAAGGCAGGAGAACAATTGGTCAAACTGGACTAAAAATATCTAAAGGGGTTTCGGGTGGATGAACACCAGAGATGGGTGGCTGAAACACTGGGATCCCAAAAGCCACCTCCGTCCAGCAGGGAAG
Source organism: Odontophorus gujanensis (assembly GCA_013399175.1). Taxonomy (NCBI): domain Eukaryota; kingdom Metazoa; phylum Chordata; class Aves; order Galliformes; family Odontophoridae; genus Odontophorus; species Odontophorus gujanensis. The sequence continues at coordinate 19,911 of VXAB01003489.1, forward strand.
CAGCATCACATCTGATGCTGTGCCCAGGGTGATGGCGCTGGGTTGGATGCAGAGCTGGTGGGCACTGGGCTCCTGCCTGGCGCAGACACCCCTCTTTCACCCTCCTGTTCCTCTAGAGCCATGCTTTTCGCAAGAGAGCCATGTGGTTAGCCCAGCCCTGCTGTTGCCCAACCTTCCTCACATGCAGGGGATGTATAAAACTGATCTCTCACCATCTTCAGCTTTCCTTGGCTCCTGGTGCTCAGGTGATAGCTGCTCCGTGCCCTGGGGGATCCCCTCACTGCATTTCTCATCTGTCTGATTCCCCAAAACTTACTGCAGGGGAGATGGAGGGACACCACAGCACAGGAGGTACTCCTCAACTAAGCCTGTGTGTGCAGCTAGGTCTGGGAACGCAGTTTCTCCTTCTGGCAAAGCAGAAGCAGAACTCTGTGACAACCCAGCACGTCCCCCCTCCCCCCCTTGTCACTGCCAGTTGCCCCAGGGCATGTACCCATGGGCAGCCCTGTGGCAAGGTGCAGAACCAGGGCTTCCTATCTGCCCGTCTTCCACTGCTCATGTTTCTCTTTGGCGTCTGCCAACCTGCTGATGCAGTCTATATTTAGCAGCTGGCCTCCTGGTTCTGACCACAACAGGAAGATTTTGCCTGCTCCCAGGGGGAGGCAGTTGGAAGGAGCAGAAAGCAGCTCTCAGGTTGGGGACAGGGCTCAGTGAAGATGCTGGTAAGGACTGGAGGAAGCAAAGATCATAGTGGGCTTTGGGTCATTCCAGCACACTGGTCTGCTCCTTCTCAGATCTAGGAAGCATGGAAATGACGCTATCCCCTGAGGTCTATGCATCTACCTCCTTCTTCCTTTCCCTTCCTTTCCCTTCTCTTCCTTTTCCTTCCCTTCCCTTCCCTTCCTTTTTCCTTCCCTTCCCTTCATCCAGGATGGGGCAGTGGGCATGGGGAAGCTGGAGGCAGTCTGGAAAGGGAATCCAGCTCTAGCAAGGGCAGCCTGTGGGAGAAGGGGTATCCTTGCATGGCCCATTGATCCTATTATTGGGTGTTAGGGACAGGAACTCAGGAGGCATCACATGAACAGCATGAGATCCTGGGCACACAGTGGCAGTCTCCCCCGGTGATGTTTGATGGGGACGCTGGAGCTGGCTGCAGCCATGTGCGGGGGTGGTTCAGGGGCCCCACAGCCCCATCCATGGGGCCAGCTGACATCACTCGCCTCCGGCTAATCTCTCCTCCAGCAGCGGTTTCCCGTTTCCTTTCCAATCTGTGCACCGGGGCGGCTGCACTGCTCAGGGCCAGGCAGGAAGAGCAGTCCAGCTGTGCTCTTCTGGGGGGCCCCACCACCCATCCCCCCAGTATCCCACCCAAGGCACCCTTGGAGTTCTGGCGCCCCTACACACCTAGCCTACCCCCCTCTTCCTCTTGGGGATGCTGGCACACACCCCCTCGCTGGCTGTGCCACGAGAGTGCCATCATTAGTAGAAAATACCATGCATGCATAGGGACCCAGGTGTCCCTGCCCCCAGTCCCATGGGCATCACGAGGCTCCCTGGGTGTGGTGATGCAGGAGGCCAGGAGCTTTGCCACAGCTCAGCAGTGGATGTGAGTCCCTGTTCCCACTATCCCTGTTGTCCTCCCCAAGCACCCCATGCCACTACCATGTAGGCCAGCATCCTGGATGAGGTGCTGTGCTCCCAGGCACCAAGGAACCCCGCCAGCATCATGGTGCTCGGGCAGCAGCTCCTCAGTCCTTGTTAAATCTGGCTGAAAATCGATGGAAAATCCCTGAAAATATGTCTGCAGCAGAAACTGCAGTCTGGGCATGGAAGAAAAACACTGGGGAAGCACGGAGAGGCTGAGGCCATACAGAGTGGATCCTACCCCAGTGCCCAGAAGGGCAGCACCCAGGGATGCTTGTCCCACGGGGGGATGTGAGTGCTGCAGTGGGGTGGATAAAGGGGGGCAGGGAGCATCTCTTCCCAGAGTGGGCATCTGGCTGAGATGGGAGGAGCCCAGCACTATCATCCGTGATGTCCCCATTTACACCGGTCGACACAGAGCAGGTTGGAACCACTCCAAGGCAGGAATCCAGCAGCAAACGGGTGGGTGGAAAATCCAGCATGTGTCAGCTTGTTCCCCCCACACTGTCTGTCCAGACAAGCTCCCTGCTGTCCGGCGGAAGCCGACGTGTGCCCACACACGCTCACCCACCGGCGTGCAGATGTGCAGAGCCCAGCATTGCCCTTGCCAGATGTGCAGAGCATAGCATCCTCCTCCCCAGCCCCCCCACCAACCCCCCACCCCTGTAGGCAGTGTGCAGCACCCAGTACAGCCCAGGAGTGCCTGACTCCAGCCTGAAGTTCCCCAGCTGTGCACACACCAACCTCTTTATTGAGCCAGAAACAACTGCAGCAGCAAATACAAGAGGCAGCCTGTGGAGGTGAACCCATCACTCAGGAGAGGACCTGGGGGGCTCCCAGAGGAGGGGGTCACACAAAGCCTGGGGAGACATGGAGAATGGGGCATGACAGAGGCAGTTCTGGTCCTGTACTGCTGCAAAACCTGGGCTGGTTCCATACAAACCCTCTGTTCTGGACCTTTGGGGAGCACACTCAGAAGGTCTTACAGCAGCAGAGGAACCTCCTGTTGGTGGCAAAACTCCATCCAGACCCACAAGGTCTCCTCCCCCCAACCTTTCACCTCTCCTTGGAGCACCCACTCCTGCATCCTGCCCTGCCACCTGCATGGAAACATCTCCATGGGCCACCACCCCCTTAGCACATGGGCACTTCGCTCTCATAGGACGGTCCCCCCACTGGAAGGTGTCTATGACGGGGGGCATAGGGTGCCAAATCCCCACCTTGCCCCCTCCCTGGCGGCCCATCAGGACAGGCATCAGGCCTCGTGGTCGCTGTTGCTGAGGTGCTCCTCGGACAGCCCTGTCTCGTCGATGTGCTCCAGCGAGTCAGCATGCTGCACAGAGAGCTCGGCCAGGCTGAGGCTGGGCAGCGTGTTCTGCTCTGGATACACCCAGGGCTTGTACCCGGGGTCATGTCTGCGCTTCCACTCTGGGTACTTCAGCCCTGCCTTGTAGATCTTCTTCATCGCCTGTGGGAAGAACAGGTCTGACCCACCATGGTTACTCCAAGACTCCAGCTCCAGCACCTCCTGCTTCTCTAAGGTGCTGCTTTGGGTCCCTGTGGCCCCACCACCAGCCATACACCCTGCTTACCTTTGGTGCCACGAACTGGGAGACTCGGTTCACCACCCACTTTGGCAGCGATCCTGCAAAAGCCCAAAGCCCCATCACTGAGCTGAGGAGATGCCATGGCCCCTCAAAATCCCTGCCAGGTGTGTTGGTCGATGCCCAGCATCCAGTGCTGAATTGAAACCCCAGGTTCCTATGGGAAACTACTTCATACTATTCACTAGGAGGGTCCCCTCTCCTTCCTAAGTTGTCCCCCCTTCCCTTTGGGACATAGAAGATCCAGGGTGGCCCAGCTGGATCCATGGTGGGATCACATGAAGATCATGGAGTTCAGCAAGGCCAAGTAGAAGGTCCTTCACCTGGGTCAAGGCCATCTCAAACGTGAATACAGATTCAGGGATGAGTGAGTGGAGAGCAGCCCTGAGGAGAAGGAGTTGGGGACACTGGCAGGTGAAAAACTGGACACTGCATTTGCAAACTGTAAGGCCAACTGTATCCTGGGCTGCATCAAGATCGGGTTGGCAGCAGGGTGAGAAAGGTAATTGTTCTCCTCTATTCTGTCCTCGTGAGGTCCCACTGGATTACTGCATTCAGCACGAGGAAGACATGGAGAAACCATAGAATGCCAGAATGTCTTGGGGTGGAAGGGACATTAAAGCCCTTCACCAGTTTGAACCCCCTGCCTTGAGCTGGATGCTCCCCACCAGATCAGGCTGCCCAGGGACACATCCAGTCTGACCTTAAGCACCTCCAGAGATTGGGCACCCACAGCTCCCAGGGCAGCCTGGAGTTGGGTCCAGAGGAAGGCCACAAAGATTCTCAGAGATCTGGAGTACCTCTTCTACATGGTAAGGCTGAGTGAGCTGGGCTTGGGGAAGAGAAAGCTCGGAGGAGAAGTTATAGCAGCCTTCCAATTGCCTAAAGGGTCTTATCAAAAAGATGTGGAGAGACTTCTTACAAGTGTCTGTAGCGATAGTGTGAAGGGTAATGGTTTTAAACTGAAATACAGTATTTATACAGTTTAGATTATATATAAATGAATTCTTTACTCAGAGAGTGCTGGGGCTACCCAGAGAAGTTGTGGATGTCACTTCCATGGAAGTGCTCAAGGCCAGGCTGGATGGGGCTTTGGACAACCTTGTCTAAATGAGTCAGGGGATTGGAACTGGATTGCCTTTAAGGTCTCTTCCAACCCAAACCGTACCATGGTGCTGTGATTCCAAACTCTGAAAACCCATCGCACAGGAGCACGCTGCAGCACTCCCCCTCAGCCCTCACCTCTGGGGTCCACCTGGGTGAGATAATAGAGGACACAGGCGCCGGTACCGTTGGCCTTGATCAGATAACCGGTCTGCAGGGACACGGCCCTGACAAAATCCTTTCGGGGAGGGTATTTCTGCAAAAAGAGGCCACACAGCTCAGAACCTGCCCCAACCACTGCCCACAGCCACCCCCAAGGCCACGGGAACCCACCGGGTGCTTGACGCTGTAGTTGAGGATGATGTAGTCATTGCCCAGGGGCAGCCAGGAGCGCAGGGTGACAAAATCGCGGTTCTTCAGTGGGCTGGGGCACTTCCCTGCAGAGACACCTGGTTACAGCCTGGTGTGGGGCCGCAGCTGGGGCACCCCGGGTGTGCAGGGGCTGGGGGCTGCTCACAGGAGTAGTATCCCACGTCGGCGTTAACCGTCAGACGCCCGATATCGTAGGTCTCGATCATGTGTGAGTCCCACTTCTTGCGGTAGTGGGTGTCGTGCAGCACATCGTAGAGTGTCTCAGCGGAGACATCCTTGCAGGAAATGCGGGTCTGTGGGGAGACAGGTGGTCGAGTCCCCTCTGGGTCTCCACTGGACCCCCATTGATTCCTCCTATGGTCCCCAGGGCATGGCTCACCCCAGGGATTGGGGTTTTAGCTTGTTTCTTTTGGCTGGTCCTGCTGTAACCGGAGCCACCCGCTCCAGTGTGCATTATTGATGACCCCAACCCTGCTCCTCCCGACGCCGGGAGGAGAGAGATGTCATCTGCTCCTCGTTAGAGGCCTTGCATCTTTGATGAGGTGCGTGGCAGCTCCATGTAATGGGAGCTGGCCCTTTGAACGCTGGTGGCAGGTCCCATCAATCTCGGGCAAGCTCTCCCTGCTGGCCCAGGTGATGCTGTCTGCCCAGTGGGGCTGCAGACGTGAAATTTCCCTAGGTGTGGAAGCACCCAGCCAATCCTCACTCAGGTGTTCTGCTGCAGGAGGAGTCTACATGTCCTCCTGGAAGCACCTGTTGTCACAGCAGGGCCATTGCACCCACAAAATGCCCTGCTAAATCATAATGCTTGTCCTCCTCCAGCAAAAGCATGGTCAAATAGAGGTCATACAACAGCTTCAGCAGGCAGTCAGCTGCCCAAAGCAGAGCTGAAGAGAGTTTCCTGTTGCTCCAAATGCTCAGGAGCCCTCCAAGCTGTGCCCTTGTTGATGGAAAGACCAGGGTTCTTCTGGCCCCACAAGCTTGAGCCCAGCTTGGTTTCATCACAGCTCTTGGGAGGATCCCTGGGCAATGCTGATCAGGGGTCAGCTGTGACCAGCACTGTGCTCAGGCCCTTTATGGAGAGGGGAAAAAGCCATACCAAGGAGACACTGGCAGTGACCCAGGCTGGGCACTGGTGTGGTGCTCAGAATCCCCTGAGATTTCTGGGAGCCCTTCCTCTGTGGGGTCAGTGGTGGAAAATTCTGCATCCTCTCCACTGGGCTGATCTTGTTTGAACAGGACTGGGCTTCATCAGAGTCCTACAGTCTGGTCTGGGCACAGTGCCACAGTCCCTGCTGCTGTCCCCATTGCCCTTCAATCTTTTGGGTGCCTGGATGTGGCTTCATGGGGGTGGAAGTGGCTCAGCACCTGCACTGCCCTGCACATCTGGAAGGGGGATGTGAATTTTACTTCTTCCCAGGTATCAGGGATCTCCTGCAGTCACCATGACTTCTCACAGAGACACCAGCCAGACCCCTTAGCACCCTTGGGGGCATCCTATCTGGTCCTGTGGGTTTGTACATCTCCAGCTGGCTGGGCTGCACATTGGCCCTGGCTTAGCATCCATGCCACACCAAAGCTGCCTGTGTCACAGCTCTGCAGAGATCTGTGCCTCTGCTGCTCCTCCTCCTCTTCTCCCATGCCAGATGGCCCCCCCCTGCCCCAGCAGCACTGCAGCCAGCATGTTCCTGGAGCTCCAGAAAGCCTTCCTCTGCCCTCCTGTTGTCTCACCAGGCTGCTGCCACTCTGCTACTGGGAGAGCAGTGCAGAAGTCTTCCCTGTACCCTCTTCTCCAGGGGTCTCCCCATGACTTCCTTGTGCCTCCCAAGCTCTTCAGGTCACGGTAATCCTTCCCCAGTGCTCCCAGTTGGAAGCCCACCTTACCAGATTGGCCAGCCTTGTGATCAGATGCTCCAGCCCCACTTGCTCTGGCAGATCCCATCCCTGCCTGATCTTCGATGAGGATCCTATGGCTACAAAAGCCACAACAGCATCCCCACAGCCAAGCTCTGCCCTGCATGATGTGCATGCTGAAATAACCTCTTCTTCAGGGGGGTCTGCGGGGGTCCCTTACCCCACAGCTGCTCTTGTTATGCTCAGGTTCACTCAGCACTGTCACTGGCGCTGTGTGGGTGAGCAATGAGGAGTGACAGCCCAAGGGGTGGGTGTACATTACTAGTCCCTCTGCAGCATCACAGATTCATCCCCTGGCATGCAACAAAGCCCCTGACATGACACATGGGGCATCTGAGACCCTCAGGGATGCACAGCAGTATGGGATGCGAGGCAGTGGTACCAAAGGACGGTGTGTATGGGGGAGATGCACCGGCTCACCAGCCCACCCCATGCCCTGGAGCTCCCAACAAGGCCATCTCCACCAGATTATTCCCCCGTGCAGAGCAAAGGCAGTGACAAGGTGAGCACAAAAGGGTGCACTGGGTGTGTTTTCATGCTGCAGCAGCAGTGCCCTGCTGAGATATGGGGCAGGCAGAGAAGCTGCCGAGCACCGTGCCGGCTGCAGGAGCACATCCTGGGGCCGAACCCCACCGAGCCCTGCTGCTTGGGGGCTGGAACAGGGGAGGGCTCACCTTGATTTTCTGCACGGTGCAGCTCTCCTCCTGGCCCTGGCTCCAGACGGTGACGCCAGCTTTGTTGTAGCGGCAGTGCCAGCCCTCCGCGCTCTCGCACTGCTCCCTGAACGAGCTGAAGTCGGAGTCGTCCGGAATATAAACCATCTCCCCGCCCCTGGACATGGGGGCTGAGCTGATGGAGGCTCCTTCTGCCTCCCCACCCGGCAGCCAGCTCACACCCAGCTCACGCGGCCATCCTCATCCTCACGGCTCCGTGAATGCAGAGAGCCCTGAGGCCGCAGAACGCAGCGAGGAGGAAAGCTCCTTCCCTGCGGATGCTACGGCAGCTGCTGGCAGCTCGGATGTCTTCCCGGGCTCGCCAGGATCACGTTTCTCTCTGGCTACCCGTCTGCTCCTCTATTATTCAGCAGGTAGCAGCTCGCGGTGGGCTCGGTTTTCAGGGCAGAGCTGCCCCCGGCTGCCCGAGTCCCCGTGTCCCCGTCCCTGCTGTCCCCTGGCAATCTCTGTGCCTGACTTTGCTGCAGCAGCTTGATTGCAGGGAGTGATGCAGCACCCAGCCGTGCCCTTCCTGGTGCACAGCAGGAGAGAAACCCTTGTCCTTCACGCTGCTGTCCCAGGACACAGCTTACTGTTGCTTATCACCACCTTGTCCTGGTGCTTTTTGCTGGGACCCTGCTCAGTGCCCTGGCTTGGATCGAATGTCCCACAGTGATGGTGTCCACTAGGTCCCTGTTGGTCTCAGATTTGGGCTTCTCAGGCTCTGCCTTTCCCTGCACACCCATTCCTCCCAGTTCAACCTCACTGCATGGCAAGGAGCGCTTTGCATCCCTATCACACCCATGGAAGGGGACACTGAGCCCAGACCCAGCCTTCACCCCAGGGTGCCCAGCCTGAGCCCAACTGAACATCAGAGCACTCATCACCATCTCATGGGCAAAACCCCGTGGAAGGAACCCAGCTGCACCCATGGGGTTCCCAATGGCTTGGGAGAATAAACCTTCGGGCAGTGAAGTCACCAAGAATACACCCAGATCTGTGAGCTCTGAACAGAAGGCTGGTGCACCACTGGGTGCTAACTACCCCAAGATGCCAGGATGCTCCAGCTCAGCCCCTCCCCCTTAACACTGTGAACCCCTTTCTCTTTGGCAGGTCTGTGGATGACACCAAGTTGAGCTGTCATGCTGGAGGGTATGGCTGCAATCCAGAGGCACTGGCACGTGCTGGAGAGGTGGGTCCATGTGAAGCTCATCCAGTTCAGTAAGGCCAAGTTCAAGGTCCTGGCTCCTGGGTCAGAGAATCCCAAACATGAATACAGGCTGGGGGACGAGCAGCCCTGCAGGGAAGGACGTGAGGATACTGATGGGTGAAAAATATGGGTGTGAGCCAGCAGAGTGCATTTGAAAGCTAATCATTATCTGATCTGCATCAAAAGCAGCGACCGAGGGGTGAGGGAGGAGATTGTCTTCTCTTGTGAGACCCCAACCTCCAACAGAGCTTTCAGCTCTCGTGGTCCCCAGCACAAGGACCTGTTGGAGGGAGTCTGGAGCAGGTCGAGAGGGAATGTAAGTGAAAGGACAAGGGGAGATGGTTTNGTCCCTGACAGAGTCTGGAGCGGCCGTGGTGAACCCCCGTCGACCCCCTCAAAGCACTCCCATGGGTTGGGGACAGGGCAGGAGCAGCGGCCGGGGTGCTGCCCTGCTGCCGGACACACCGACAAACCCATCCTGTCCGCCTTAATGCAGCGCTTTTGCTGCCACCGCGGGGACTTCTGGTGGCAAGGGGGGGATGCAGAGGGGACACACTGCCTTCAGCCCCCTCCCATAAAGCACGTGTATTGCAATAGTAGCAAGTGTCCCTGCCCTAGCCCCATGGACTGGCACCGTGGGCAGCAGAGGGACAGGGGACAGCCCCATCAGAGCACTGGTGTGGCTCATTGTGAAGCACAGCGGGGTCCATACTGCATCTGAGGTCCCTCTACTCTCTTCCCCTTGTGGCACTTGGTCCCTTCTGCCCTGCGTCCCCAGAGCCAACGCAGCACCCATGGCCATGGTGGCACAGGTGTGGGGTCCCAGCAGAGGTGGGTCACAAGGTCTCCTGGGTGATATACCAAATTAACCCCTGCAAACCTCTCTGCCACCCTTTGGAGCTCTACCACTCAGATAGTGCCCTGCTCTGGGATGTGTGTGGCTGTGCAGGTGACCACCCTCGCCCCCCCACACACCCAGGACTCCCCCATCCCAGGCGGTCCCCCCACATCCAGAGATGCCCAAATCCCTGTTCTGTTCCAAAATTGTTTTCCCATCCCCGTGGATGCCATGCCAAGGCGTGTTAGCACCGCACCCCACTTGGATGTCAGGATGATTTACAAGGCACGTGAAAAATGTCGTTATTTTTCCTCCTTTCAGCTGCAAGTCAACGCTGGGGGAAGGATGGTTAATTATCTCTGTCACCCTCCTAAATCTCTTTATGAGTGGGTTTGGCTGCAAATCTTTGTGTCGTTGCAAAGTTACCAGCCAATGCACCAGGACCGTGTGGGATGCAGGGACATGGGACAGACATGTCCACTCCGAGGGGTGCGTTCCCCATCAGATTCTGTCCCCATCCCCATCTTCCACGGCCACCCCTCACCCCCACACCCTCAGCCTCACGCTGCCACACAGAGCCCGGAGATACGCCGGCGCAAAGTGCCACCTTCCCGATAATGCCATTTATTGGACTAGGTGACACGCAGGCTTTGGGGGATAGCAGAGAATCCTCTCGGCTGAGCCGCAGAAAGGATTTCCACAGCCCTCCCGGCGCTTGTCAGCGTGTCCCTGAGGAGTTATTACCTCGGGCTGCCGGGAGCTGGATGCGTCCCTGCCCCCTGGTTGCTGCTTTGCAAAGATTACGCCGCCTTTGAATAAGCTCCGCGCAGCGCTGCTGCCGACGCGTCAGACAGGGGCTAATCAGAAAATGAGCAGGGGAAGGAAACTTGGTGGCAGGAACTTATCTGCGGCGCTCCTCCTGCACCTAGCCCCGTCCTTCCTCAAAAGGAAGGCAATTTGCCCGGAGATTTCGCTGCTGAATGTTGCTGCAGATGCGTGGCATGAGGAGGGAGTGCCTACACGTGTGAGCATGTGGATGCGGTGTGTGCAAGCATGTGTGCACACGCAAGCACGCACAGGCTTGTGCATGCCCATGGTTGGTGCACACACTGCTGTGCATGAGCTCATGCACACACAAGCACATGTACACACGTGTGCATACACATGCACGTGTGCACAGGTGTCTCTGCGTGCACACAGCTGCTCGTGCACATACACACGTGCCCCTGTGTGTGCGTGGCAGTGCATGCGTGTTCCTGCCCTACGTGTTGCGAGATCCCGTGTGGGCACAGTGGGTCCTCTCCTGTTGCTGGGGGTGCAGCAGGCTGGGGACAGGTCCTGCACTGGGCCACGTTCAGGGGCAGCACTGCGTCCCACTCAGCTCTGCTGTGACGTTCATCCACACATCACCGTGTCACCTCTGTCCCAACAGCACCGCAGGGCACTCTCGGGCGCCCCCACCCTTCCGTCCTGGGGGCAGGGGCGGGACCCGGTGCGCAGAGGTGATTAAAATGCACCGTTTGCTTTATTTAAGCACAACCGTCAGGGAGAGTTACAGGGCACTGAGCCAGAAAATAGCATTTCCACAGCCCGCCCCTCGCCACTCAGCCCTGACCTTTGCAAGCTTCACGCGTGTCATGGCACTGCCACCTTGGTGGCACCGAGGGCAGTGGGCAGGGGCTGTGCCAGGAGCCCTGGGGCAGAGGTGGTGCATTTGGGGCAGGGCCCAACCACGGCACCGCTGCTCTGATTCTCTCTCCCGACCGATCCCTTTGGGATGCTGTCGGCTCGAGGCTCATGCCACACGTGGCAGATGCAAGGATGCAAGCAGGTGCCAAGCATCATCGCCTTGGAAAAACAAAGGCATTTGGTAGCAGCGGGAGTGGGGTGGGGGATGTTCTCCCAAATGGATCGGAATGACGTCGTGATTGGGAGCAGATGCTGGAGATGGGAGGGCAGCTGTGTGGCTGCGGCACGAGGCCAGCTCCAGCCAGCTGCACGTGGGCACGTGGGGTGCTGGGGGTTCTCCTCAGGTCTGTGGGGCCTGACCCCACGGTGGCTCCATTCCCTCTGCTCTGGCACTCTGAGTTCATCCCATAGGAATAGGATGGGTGAGGAGCTGAGCTCAGCTGTGCTGCGGGTGGGGACCTGGGCAGCACCCACCACTCTTCAGGGAGCCCCTAGTTCCCTCCGTGCAGCACCCTGGGGACACAGGGACAGCTCTGTGCTGCCTTTTGCCATCTGGGCCCCAAAGCAGTGCTCATGGTCCTTTTTAACCCTCCGTGGTACCCCGGTGCCTGTGCCGCGTGACGACAGAGTCCCGGCACCCGTGGGGATCAGGCAGGCGGTGCTCGGCGGGCGCGCACTGCGGCGCGGCGCTTTTCTTCTCTAATCTTCTTATTTCATTTTAGCATTTACAATACAGCCAGCCGGTAATCCTGACATCAAACACGCCACGCAGCACTTTCAAGCCGCACCGACGTCAGGCTGTGCTGGCGCTGGCAGGAGCTGGCAGCTCCGACGGCTGCAGATAACAGGCAGGAGGGAGAGGAGGGAGCGGTGCAGCGGGCAGGAGTGTGTCTGCCCCAGTCCTTCCCGGGGGGTCACCCTCAGTGTACCGTCTCTGGGATGTGGAATCTCTCCTTTGGAGTGTGAGGGATTCTGGGATGTCAACCACCAGTTGGAACCGGGGCACAGTGGGACTGGGGACCTGGTGTGGATGCAGGGCTGGAGATCCAGTTCAAATGTAGGGACGGGGATCTGGTGTAGATTTGGGAATGGAGACTTGGTGCAGATGCTGGGATAAAGTCTTGGTGCCAGCGCAAGAATGGGCACCCAGTGCAGGTGCGAGGATGAGAATGGATGCAAGACTGGGAACCCAGCATGGAGACGAGGATGGAGGTCCAGTGTGCATGTAGGGGTGGGGACCTGGTGTGTATGCAGGGCTGGTGGTCTGGTGCAGATGCAAGAATGCTCCCCAGCTCCAACAGGAGACACCTTTTTGCAGGAGCATAGTGTCTGATGTGTTACCCATAAGCACTGCTGCTGATGGAGCAGAACAGTGTCTTAACCAGCACCAGGGCTGGGCACAGCTGGCGATCCCCATGGTTCCCTGCTTTGCAGCTGGACCCCCACCAACCACCTGTCGTGCAGAGCAAACCACTCTGGAACAAATCCTGATTCCCCTTTTCAGGTCTCCTCCTCCTCCCCAACCCCACTGCCCACTGGGGATGGCAATGCCCACATCCTCACCCTGTCCCCATGTCCCTCAGCCCCGTGCTGGGGACACCCTGAGGAACAGCCTCAGCACCAAACCCAGGCTCAGCATTTGGGACATAACCAATGCTGAAGTATGACATCTTCTATATTTGCACTACAGCCCAAAGACTCAAAAGGGATTCATTTCCCTAACGAGCAGACTTTGGGAAGCTCTCTCTCCCACGTCCATCCTGCTGGGTGATGCCGTGGCTGCCCACGGCCCCCAGCTGTGGGCACTGGGGCTGTGCACCCCACACCCAGCACCCAGTGGTGGTGGCACGGGCGGTGCAGTGATGGGAGGCTGACAGGGAAGATGAATGGTTTTAATCACGCCGCTCACAGGGCACCAGCTGAAGTTTCGTGTAAGTTATGATAGCGACAGTTTGCACGAAAATTGTATTTCCAGGCTTCATTGACTGGCTTAATGAGAATCTTTACGTGTCAGATATTAAATTAAGAAATTAAAGAGCTGTTGCGGTGTGTATAGACTCCTTCCCTCGCACCGAGCTGCTGCTTCCAGATCAATCAGGAACGCGCCTCTAGAAAAGATGGGAGAAGCCTTTGATTTTCTGTCACCAGGGAAGTGAATCTAATCCACGCTGGCACCTCGTTCATGTTTTATTAAATGGAGGAGGAGGAGGGTGCAACCCCTGCAGCCCCCCTGTGTCCCCACGGTTCCTGGCACCCAGTGCTGGGTGCAGGACCCTGTGCTGCCCGGTGCCTCTCTGCTGTTTGTGAGATGTGTGTGCACTCCTGTGTGCCTGCATCTCCTGTGTGGCTGCACACAGCGTAGGTGTGCACACCGTGTGTGCCTGCATGTGTGTCACTGTGTGCAAATGAGGAAGGAAGGCTTGCAGAGTGCAGGGTCCGTACGTGAGTGTGCAGACACGTGCGTGTGTGCACTCTGAGGCATGGTGCAGGAGGTGCTTGGGTGGTGATGTGCAGCTGACAGTGCTCCGAAGAGCAAGTGACAGCAGGATGGGTAGCAAAGGAAGTCCACATCTCCTGCTGACTGGGACAGAGTGATGCAGAGCCATGAGGCTGCTGTGCTCTGGAGGATGGGGACAGGGTGTGGGGAGGGGGAATGGGGATAGGAAAGGACAGTGGCAGGTTATGGCACATCCCCCTGGCCATACACAGCACCTCACACGGACCCCAGAATGCATCCCTGTCCCTGCAGGGTGCTTGGTGTTGTCATGTGTCCTGCCTGCTGTCCCCATGCTGCGCTGTGATGCCACCTGCTCAGGGGTGGCTGGGCGCATCCTACAGCCCCAGGGTTGTCCCCAGGGTTGAATCGAGCCTGAGTGACAGCCTGGTCTGCTAATGAGCTCCTGTATGGGGCAGGAGGGCTGACACCTGCATCACAACCTCGGGTCAGCCCTGGGGGAGCCACTGGGAGGTGCTGGCTGAGGAGGGGGCTGGTGCTGATGCTGCAGCGGAGCATGTTTTTTGTGCCACTGCAGCACTCTCCCACCCCATAGCATCTGTGCATCACTGCAGCTGTACCCTGGTGCCAGCCCCAGCTCCTTTGTAGCCCCAGTTCTGTTTCCATCTATCTCCCATCTCCTTTCCTCCTTTCCACATCCCCTCTCACTCTCCCTCGAAGACACACACACCTAATCCGCTTGTTAGCCTATCCCTTCATCTAAAACCAATATGCAGCGGAATGCCAGGGATAATTAATTGATCAATTAGATAGAGAACTGCCTGTGCTCGTGGCACTGCGTGCACGCGGAGGGGAAGCACTACCAGTGCACCTGGCAGTGTGGGGCTCAGCCCACAGCGTGTGTCTAAGTAAGCTGGGAATGCAATGCACACCCAGTTCATCAGTGCACACCCAGCTCCAGTGGGTGCACACCCAGCCGTGCACACCCAGCCTTGTGCCTGCATTCTGCTGCGCTGGGCAGGTGCTGAGCCTCAGTGTTGCGTCGGGTTTGCATCCCACATCCCAGTTCCCACCCAGTTTGCTCAGGAGTGGATCACTGGGGTCACAGCAAAGGGACAGTGTCTAGCCCAGGGGTCAACAGCTGGTGGCTCAGGTGGCTGCTCTCCAGCCAAACTCGTGCACTCCTGCACTTCTGAGCTTCATCAGGGTGCAGCACCCCAACTGTGCCAGGCCATGGGTGGGTGCTGAGCACCCTGGGGTGCTGCGGGGAAGTGAATAATGCAGCAAAGCAATGTCTGCCACCCCCCTCCTCCACAAGCTTTGAAAAGCAACACATTACCCTGATCTCCAGACATGAGTTTTTGTCACCAAACAGGGTGATGAGAAGACTTTGAAGCAAATACAAACACTGGGAAAGGGAATACATAAGAAGGGAGTCGCATGTTCTCTTCAGAAAACAATTGCGGTGTCAACTCCTCGGAGCAGCTGCGCAGAGGGGGAGCTGCTAAGCAGGAACTTGACAGCCATAAACACGGGAAATTATCACCAAAATACAGATTGCCCACCCCCCTCCACCTCCCTTGCTGACTGGGCTCCTTCTCATGTCCTGGGTGTTTTTTCCCTGCTCCCTATTGTGCCCCATCAGCACCAGGTCCTGCAACGCAACGCTGCCCCAGATGCTGCGTGCTGCTCCCAGCCCCATGCATGCACTGCAATTCTGCAAAAGCCGTGAGAGATGAGGGGCCAAGTGCTGCAGGGACAGCAGGTCACCCAGCAGCACGGGGACCAACTTCTTCCCTGCTGCAAACAGATGCTTACCCCTTGCACGCGTTTGAGCTTTGCAGGTGCGCTTGAAATCTGCAAACACACCTTGCATCCACGTTCCCATCCTGCTTTTGTCCTGCATGCAGGCTGCTTGCACGGCTTGCACAAGCACCTGTGATGTGCATGCATGCTCCTGTCTTATTTGTGCCTGGCATGCAGGCAGCTGGCACACCTTGCAGGAACATGCACACCTTGCGCGCTCCTCTCACCTCATGTGTGTGCTCTTCCATCTTGCACACACTTTGCACGTACACTCCAGCCCCACACACACCTTCATACCTTGCACACACCTCACCCCACAACCCTGCCTGTGCCCTACTTGTCAGACACCCTCCCTGAAGCAGAACAAATAAATATATATCAGTGTATGTATAAAATGGCAGCACTATATATAGCATGGAATGTGGGCTTGTTCTGTGGCAGGTTCCTCTCCAGCTCCTGGTGGATTATTTGTGGGTATTTCTGATGAGCAATTTGGACAGGGCTGGGGATCCCTTGGAGAGTCCAGGTGGTGCTGGGAACAGGGGTAGGCATGGGTTCAGCACACCTCTGCACCATCTGATGCTTCTCTGCACGTGCACTCCCAGCACGTGCACGCTCACCCCTGCATGAGTACTCCCACCCTGCTCACTCTCACTGCATGAATGTAGTCCTTGCACAATCTGTGCTTTTCTTCATGCCTTACACACTCTTGGGCATGCCCCTGTCCTGCATACACCTGTGTCCTGCAAGCACACTGCCACTCTTGACTTACACACTTTGTACACATGCTTGGCTTCTCAGTCATACCCTGCATGCACACTCTCCAGCACCCCTGCATCCCAAGCCTTGCTTACACTCAATCCATGCATCCTATTCATGCACACACCCTACCCGTGCATTCACCCCACCTATGCATGCAACCTATGCATGCATACACTCTTTCACCCTACTCATGCATGCACTCCAGCCTTGCATGCACCCCAGCCATGCATGCACCCTCCCTGTACACGCACCCTAGCCAGGTGTGCAACCTACCCACACACACACCCTGTCTGTATATGTGTCCTACTTGTGCATGCACCCTACCTGTGCAAATACCCTACTTGTGCATGCACCCTACTCATGCACACACCAGATGCAGAAGTGATTCCTACCTGTGCATGCTCCCTACTCATGTGTGCATCCTACCTGCTTATGCATCCTCTATCTTTGCATGCACCCTACCCATGCACAGCCCTTCAGATGCCTCCCCCAAATCTCTGCACACTCCCACACCAGCCTGCCCACCACCTGCCCGTGTCTAGTGCCAGGCTCCCTTCTCCTCCTGCTTTATCTCCTCTTCCCAGCTGCTCTCGCCCCTCCCTGCTGCAGCCTCCATCCCTCCTTCTCCCCAGCCTCTTGCCGTGGTTATCACAGCCTCGCACACATCCCTCCTCCCTGCTCCTGCTCATCCTCCCGCATTCCTTCTGGCTCCTCTTCCTTCAGTNTGCACTGTCCCCTGGCCCCATGCCCCTGTCACCTCTCAGCTCGGTCTGGCACGGCCGCCGCAGCCCCAAACTTTCCAGCTTTTTCCAGCTGCGGGAGGCGGGGAAGGCTGCGCCTCCGCTCCCAACCCCGCGATGCTGCGCTGCCACTCTGAGCGCTCCCGCCTTATGAATTTTACATTATTACCCACTTTAAAGTATATAAAATAACTAGTCATAAATTATTGAGGGGAAATTTAAAATACTACAAATGTTTATAAATGTTTATCAAGAGGTCTTCAGAAGCGAGCTGGCGCAGCCTGCACGGCTTCCCACGGTTGGCAGGAGCGGGGGGACGGCGTGGCCCTGCCCGCAGGGGGCTCCACGGACCCCCGGGAGGAATTCGGTGCAGGCTCCCAGAGCATCCTTAATTCATGTCCCTGTGGATGGCAGGGAACAGATTTCCATCTGCGTTGTTTCCTTTGGCTGGCGGCGCTTCCCATTGCCTGCTGCTGTAAGACCCTGCTGGGGCTGCCCCTGTGCCTGTCCCTGTGCAAGGGGACGCGTCCTGTCCTGCTAGGGACTTGTTCTGTGCTGCTGGGGACATGCTGTGTTCTGATGGGGACGTGTCTGTCCTGATGGGAGCATGTCCTGTGCAAACTGGGCACGGTGTGGATGGCATGGCATGGCGTGTGACAACATAGCACAATGTGGTGTGGATGACGTGACATGGCATGGTATGGGACAGCATGGCACACGTTGGCATGGCTCAGCATGGGTCAGAATGGCACAACAAGGCATGGGGCACCACAGCACAGCACAGTGCGGATGGCACTGCGTGGTACGGATGGCACCGCTGAGTCTGGGCAGCTTGGATGGCACGGCATGGCACAGCAAAGCATGACACAGCCATGCAGGGGTGGCATCTCTGAGCTTGGGCAGCCAGTACAGCGTGGTGTGGTGCAGCCTGGCATGGCACAGCCCGCGAGGAGAGTGCAGCGAGGGCTGACCCCTTTGTCAGTCACCATGATATGATATGGCACGTCACAGCACAACCCTGCAAAGACGGTACGCCGAGCTTGCCGGGCTGCATGGCACAGCGCAGTGAAACACAACAGCCTTGTAGGAATGGCACAGCTGAGCCCAAGGAGCTGGCGTGGTGCTGCCCTGGCACAGCCCACCCAGCAGCGTGCCACTGCCAACCCTGCATGCAGGAGCGGGGCCTGCAGGCAAGGTGTCACCGCAAGGAGGGGCAGTGATGGGGAGAGCCATGCGTGAGACACAAACGCGTGTGGCAGTGACGCGTGGCTGACTTGGAACTTCCACCAGGAGCTGCCAGCGGGGACTGTGCTGAAAGCACTGCCTGATTGGGGTAATCATGGGAGCACAGAGTGCATTAGCTGCGAAAGTTTATAAAGGGAAATTAAAATAAAATTGGATGTGACAGAAAAGTACATGGAAAATTAGGATAAGAATATGAATATTTATGGCTGCAATGGGAAAGTGCTCTCGTGTGTTCCCCGCCACCTTCTGCTCCTGTGGACATGGGGACATCGGGGCTGTGGCACCCTGGCTGCGTGCCCATGTCTGTGGGGTGCTCTTGGGGCTGTCACATCCCATGCCATAGAGCTGTCCCCATGGAATGGTGGTAGCAGAGGAGGTGAGGAATGACTCTATGTTTGGGCTGGAGGAGGGGCTGGCGCCGCACAGTGCTGACACTCAGGGCATTGAGGGCACTGGAACATTGCAGGAGTGCCAGGGCAGATGGGCACAGCCAAGCTCTAGCAGTGCACAAAGGTGCCACCATCATGCAGGGACAACACAGCCCCACAGCCCAGCAGCCCAGGGCCAGCCAGCCCCCCACCCCTCCCGCTGTCACACTTAGAAACCATTAAAATAATTGAATGCTTTAAATATTCAGCACTCGGCTTAAATATTCATCAGCAAAGTTATTCTGATTGCTACACTACATCAGCGCAGGCTGGAAAACACTTCCCCTCCAGCAAGCTCCCCCCACCCCTGCGAGTACTGCCGTGTGTGTGCCTGGTGCTCACATGGGCACACACGGGCACGCACACGCATGTGCACAAGTGTACTTATCTGCATGCAGACGCATCATTTTGCACATGCATATTTGCATGCATATGAGAAAGACTGCTTGCAAACAGCTAAATTGGGTGGGTGCAAGCAAGGGCTGCAGTTTGCACCCCCACCTAAGGGGAAAGGACAGATTTGGGATAAAAGGGAGCCCTGGAAAGAGGAAAATAACTTGTACTGGCATGCACTGGGATGCAACAAGGAGCTCTGAGTTGCACCAAGATGCCACGAGAAGCACCACGACTGAAGAGCAGGGGTTGGTGCAGCTTTGGGCTTGCAGCAGGGCAGGGGTAGTGCCATGTGTGAGTGCTGCGTGAGTGCACCAGGCTGAGCACGTGTGTACGGGCATGTGTGTGTGCAAGGCAGGGCGCAGCTGGCAAAGCTCTGCAAACAGTGCTGATAAAATTGTTCCTCCAATAACTTAAAGCAGGCTTAGGTTTAAGCGATCTCGCTCCAAAGACGGCTCCAGCATACATTTTGCAGGCTCGAGCTGCAGCATTAATCCCGGGGAATCGTGTACTTTGCATCCACATTTGCCATTCACATCTGCAGCAGAGCAGGCTGTGCAGGCATCGGGTGCCACTTGGTGGTGGGTTCCCCACCATGTCCCCTCTGAATCCTCACTGTGGCAGGATGCAGTCGAGGGGGCTGCAAAGTGTGGGGAAGGAGCCCTCAGATTTATCTGCAACGATTTAATCAGCCCAGTAATTAGATTAATTTGTTGATTTTATAATGACCCGCTTCTCACTGTTGGGTTTGTTTATGTGTGTTTTACGCTTCACTTTGGCAATAATCTGGGAGTGGGGAAGTCCCTCTTCCTCAGGGCTGGAGATGCTCATCCCATCC
>VXAB01003490.1:0-69970 GCA_013399175.1 Odontophorus gujanensis
CGCCCCGCGGCCAGGCGTCTCCCCGGGGCCGGGCACCGCCGCGGGGACGAGAGCAGCTTCTGCCGCCGCCGCTGCGCTCCCCGGCCCGGCGCTGGGGCAGCGTCAGCTCCCGCCGAGCCGCGCCATGAGGTGAGCGGGGCCGGGCCTCGGAGGGGCGGGAGGGGAGACCGCGTTACCCGGTGGAGGCGTGGGGCCGGGCAGGACGGGGGGCACCTGCCGGGCCGGGCGGACGGCCCGCGAGAAGGGAGATGCACCGATGTGTCCGCCGTCGGAGGGAGAGTGTTTTCCCCCCTCCCGCCTGCTCGTGCCGCTTGTCCGTCCGCCGCGCGCAGTGCTCGGGATGGGCGCTTGGGCCCGGTCCAACCCGCTCTGACTTCGGGAACAAAAAAAGCCGTGAGAGCTGGGCGTGGGTTCGCATCCCTCTGCCGTCGGTGTTGTGCCGCGCGGCGGCCGTGGGACCGCGGCTCAGCGCGGAACTGCTCGGGGAGCTGGTTTCCGTCGGGGGAACGGCTGCGGGCTCGCATCTGTGCCCGACGCCCCGCTCTCAGCGCTAGCTCCTGCCGGCAGCCGCACCGCAGCGCCGTTCCCGTCGGTTTCTCACCCATCTCCAGCGGGACAGCAACGTGCTGCGGTCAGGCGCTGGCTCCTGGGCGGATGTGCTTCCTTTTTTTTGTCTGGGGGAGGAGGCACTTACCGGTACGACTGATTTATTTTTTTTTTTTAAGTACCTGAGTCGGTTAAATTTTAACTTTCAGTTTTGTTTTCTTGTTTTTTTCTTCATTCTGTCGAAAGTCTGCGTCTCACAACGGAATTGACAACTAGTGTTTCTAGAAGAGTGTGTTTCGAACTGCCAAACTCTTCCCAAGGGCTGTTGCTTTCCGTGTGTGACATGGGCACAGGCATGGAGCTCCTTGCAAAAAGCGATTGGAGAAGATATTTAAATTATTTGGTGAAGGGTACAGTGTAGTATCTGCCTTTAAAACAGAAGTTCATATAGAATATTCCATCCTCAGCTGATATTCCAAAACTCATAAAGGACTTTGTAGGACAAAATACAAGATAGGTTTTGGATGCATCTTATATATATCATGTGTGTACACTATATATACACATATATGTTTATCACCTTGGTGATAAGTGTCTTCAGTAGGAAATACAATTAGCACATGCATCCTCCATCCAGGAAGTGTCAGGAAAGGATGTGTGTGGTGTCACTGCCAGAAGAGCAAATCCCACTCCGACAGAACAAGGAAGGAAGAGGCACCAGACCTGTATGGCTCACAGAGCTGTCAGTTCTAAGACCATAGGATTGCCACCAGCATGTGGGGCCTGGTGCTCAGTTCTACCATTGGCTGACAGAACACATGTTCTGGGTCCCAGATGCCCAGTCATGTGTGGTGGCACCAAGTGTCAAGTGGTGCCCTGGTGACTTGGCAGCTGCTCCTGCATGTTTGTACTTGAAGGCCCTGGGAGTGGTGGTGCTGTTTTGGAACTGGTAGCATAGCACAGCACAGCACTGCAAAACCTTTTGCAGTAGGGCTTCAAAGAAGAGGTCCTGCCTTCTCCCTCACCTGTCTTGATCTTCTCTTGATCTCTTTGTGTGGCCTGCCACTGGCCTGAGGGCAGGCTGCAGGCTGCAACACTAGGGTGGAGGAAAAACATGTGTGGTGTTAGCTGAATGCAAGCGAACAGTGTGCCAGGTGTCCAGGAAGGCCAAAACCATCCTGACTTTTATCAGAAATAGTGTAGTCAGTGGGAGCAGGAAGGTGATTATCCCTAAGTGGATCACCTTGGCACTGATGAGGCCTCATCCGTGAGCACTGTGTTCAGTTTTGGACCCCTCATTACAAGAAAGACATTGAGGCTCTGGAACATGTCCAGAGAAAGGCAACAAAGCCAGTGAAGGATCTGGAGAGCTAGTATTATGGAGAATGGCTGAAGGATCTGGGGTTGTTTAGTCTGGAGAAGGGAAGGTTCAGGGGAGACCTTTTTGCTCTCTACAACTACCAGAAAGAAGGTTGTAGCAAGTTTGGAGTCAGCCTTTTCTCATGGGTAACTTTAATAGGATGAGAGAGGGAATGGCCTCATGTTGTGCCAGGAGAGGTTCAAATTGAATATGAGGAAAAATTCCTTCTCAGAGAGAGTGCTGAGACAGTGGCACAGGCTGCCCAGGGGGGTGGTGGAGGTGCCATCCCTGGAGGTGCTCAAGAACTGTGCGGATGTGGCACAGAGGGACGTGATCAGTGGGCATGGTTGGGATGGGTTGGCAGATGGACTTGATGATCTTAGAGGTCTTTCCCAACCTCAGTGATACTTGATTCTGTAATTCTATGGTTTGTGGCCTGGAGGAGCTGGGTGCTGCTCTGCCTTGCTTGTCTGCACGGTACTGTGAATATACAATGGGCCGTGCCAGGCCAGTAGCTGTGTATGGGACAGGGGTATGGATACAGTGACAGGATCAGCGACAAATGGTGTAATTATTGTTTGATATTGCACGTACTTGCTGCTGAGGTGCAGCTATGCATTAGGTATATTTTCCACCATTATTGTGCGCTTAATTGTCCTGCATTGTAAGTCAAAGCAGTCAAAGTCTCATTTGCAAACCTAATGGTAACTAGTGCAGATCCTGGAGTAGTATGACTGCGTAAGAGATTGATTGCCACAGTGTTCTCATTTTCACATGGTCTCAGGAAACATCTCTGACGTCTGAACAGAAGCTCGTCATTCAGAAGTTATGGCAAATACTGCACATTGATAAAATGGGATTATTTGTGTAAGAAGTAGAAGATGAGTTGAATGGGAATGAAAGCTAGAAATGATGTGAGAACTGCCAGTTTCTGTGGAGCTACACATCATATTGAGACTGGCAGTGGGAGGCCCGGGGGCTGTGTGCAGGAAAGCATGTAAGTGCAACAAGAATTACCTCTTAAGGCAAAAAGGGCTGTTGGAATCAAGTGCTTACACCTCCAGGCTGAAGCCCTAGGTGGGCTTCTTCGAGATATATTAAATTACTCTGCTTCTAAAATAAAATGAGTTTAAGTGCTTTGAGTGTGTTGCTTCTAGGTACACTTCTTGTTTTTGAGTGTGGTCACTTGTTCAGCGTTCATTTTGCAGACACATATGCCACAGATTTATGCTCCTTAACTAAAGATGTTAACTTCTCTTTCCTTCCTGTTTGGTATCTGCCCTGTAGAGAAATTCCCTCATTGTGAAAATCTGCCAGCACCCATTTCTTGTTCCCCTGTCTGCTCTGCGAGGGCAGTGTGGGAGGGAGCAGTATAAGGTAATTCTTCCAGCTGCAGTGACATGGTTATTTTGCAGCGTGTTGCAGGGGACAGGACCTGGGTCTCTATCCCCTGCTATTCTTTCCCTCAAGCACTTAACTTTGTGGCTGATGATTAGAACCTGAAACCATCAGCCCTCACCCCACCCATAAGTGAATGCACACTCTGCACTTGGGGCAGACTATGCTGATGTTGTTTTTTATAAGTTTCATTTGTTCAAGCACTTGACGTTACACCTGACTTTGTGGGCATAAATGATCCTTTTCATTAAGGGTAATCTTGCTCACAAGATGTTTGCAGAACTGGAGCGTATTTGAAGCATGCATTGCCAGCATGTTCCCTCCTGGCTCCACTGAGGTTTTATTTTAAGATGTTCCTGCTTTCTAAGATAAGAGTGAATCAAGCGAGACAGCTCCAAATGCTAAGGGAACAGTGGTCACATACTTCTACTTAAGCACATGCCACCATGCAACTGGCCATGCTGTTTGATTGTCACTAAACCCAGAAAAAACTCTTTTTGTGTGTGTGTGTGTGTGTGTGTAAGCAGGTAGGAAATCTCTTTAACAGTATCCTTGGCATAATGCTATTTCATAGTATCCAGCAGGAAATAACAAGCATTAGGACAGAAAGAAGGTCAGTCTCCTTGAATTCTACTTGGGAAAACCCTGGAAATTGACCATAACATTTAACTCTGCGCATCCCGAGGATAATCAGATATTTTGCATTTGTTATCCTTTGTACTAACTTTTATCTGTCTTAAGTACGTCCTTATTAAATATGGGCTATTTGGAATTTGTGCTGAAAGCATGTTTCGGTTTGTGGATATCTCTAACAGGAAAATCTAAAAGGGATGATTCTTTCCATGTGTGCTTCTGCTATTTGCTCTATCCTCTTGATTCTTCTGCCTGACCTGTGCAGGTTGATCCCTCCCTGTAAAATAGCAAGAACTGCAGTGCTGAATCAAGATCAAGAATGCCTTGGTAAACTAATTCTGTCTTGGAGGACAGAGTAGATCTGCTTTTATCTTTCTCCTTCCTATGCCTGGAACACTACTTAGGAGAAGCTGTTTCACAAACAATATGAGATGGGAAAATTTATACTTCCTAAACAGTGTTAACTGCTTGTAATTCCAAGCTGAAACGATGATACCATACAGAGTGTATTAAAAGACATTGATATATAGTTCTGATGAGTTGGAAAGAGTACGTGATTGCCTCGCAGTGCTTTCTCCCCCTCAAAGGAGAATGGACCCACTGACACTGTATTCTCTTGCTTAAGCCTATTAAAAACTCTGGTGGGAATGAAATATGTTTCCAGTCCTTGCTGTGGGTTGTAAAAGAGTTTGAAATAACTTCAGTTATGCTAGGCTGGTAACTCATGTCTGACTTTTTTTGTTTTTGCCACTATTTCTTCTGGAGAACCTCAATTTCATGTATAAGAAAAGGATCTGGATCTTTGAGATGATTATATATATATAAATGAAAATTCTAGTTCTTTTCTCTGTCCGTGAAGAGCCTGAAAGATTAGTCGTGAAGAGGAGAATTGTGTACGTTTTGTCTTGTTTGTCTTAACTTAAGGGCTGCTACTGGAGTCTGAATGAGGGTATTATAGGGATGTCTCAGGATTATCACCATGGTCTGCTGCTAGGACAAGCACCTGGTCCTGACTCTCCAATGATTAAGTGCTGGAGAAGGCTGCTCAGCTCTGCATAACCCACAGGGTCAGAGAGCAAATGCTGATGTTCGGCTCAGCCCAACTGCTGGGATGCAGTCCTCCTATCACAGTCATTTTCTTCTTCTCCCATTCTTTGAGGAAACTGGGACTGGATCTGTCCTAGGAAGATGTTTCTTCACTGCCTGTTAGATGTGTATATCCTGAGGAGCAGCAAAGTTGTCCCTTGTGTGTACTGAGATATGATAGAGGAGTGTCCATCTCTTACAGTACCTCAGTCTTGTCTAGGTTGGCACTGTGCTTTTTGCCTTAAGTGGGGCAGTGGGGCTCCTTCTGGGAAAACTTGTGTGCTGGTGTCTCTCGAGACAGCACATAGAGCTGTTTTAGTGCTGAATGTCAAATCTGTGTGCTGAGTGGTGTTATGGCTGACCTCCCTGACCCATCCTGTCACAAGCACTGGTGCAATGTGGCTCACACTGTTCATTGCACAGCTGGCACTGTGCACTGTCTCTTTAGTGATGCCAGCTGTATTGGGGAAGGCTGTGTGCTGCTGATTTGGGAGCATTAATGAGTCCTAATAGCCAGGTTCGTTCACAGATTAATAGCAGGTCTGGCTTCTTCCTACTGGGAGGCACTGTCACATCCCACAGTGCTCTCAAACAACCGTCTGAAGATGTGTGGGGCAGACTTGTTTGCAGCAAATGAAGAGTAGCAGCTAGTAGAGTGCAGAGGGTGTTGTCACCAGCATGGGCAGACACATGCCTTGGGTTTACAAGTCACAAACACGATACAGGCAGGCTAGAGGCCTATGTGTAGGCACGCAGAGGGTATAGGGATGCCCATGATGCCCCTGAGCAGTGTACCCAATAGCTAGTGCAGATGCATTACACAACATCTCCTCCAACTGTTGTTACACAGTACAGATAACCAAGTCAGTGTAGACATGCTTTGTTTTTCTTCAGTGTGTGTAAGAGAATTGCACTTAGGAGGAAGAGTAGTGGCATCTGATGTGGCATACCATATACAGTAGCAAGCAAATGGAGTGCATGGTGCAATAGTATTCTTTGCTCCTCCGCTTAGTCTCTTGTTTCCTGGATCCTGTTGCTATGAGTAGTGCTGAGGGACTGTTGAGGAATGAGCAAAGATGTCCTATGCAAGTGCATGGTGGACATGTTTCAGAGAGAACTGCAATATTGTTAAGTCCCGTGTATGTTTTTGTTTCATTAACTGTCACTGCAACTGTGTTGGCTTAGTTTGGCCAGAATGTTATTTCAACCACTGCAGCTGTATGTGATCTACAGCATTTGTTTGTCCTGTCCAGTCCTATCCTACAGAAATAAGTCACTGTAGAATCAATAGAGCTTTTTTAAAGGTTAAAACGTGCTGTAAAGCTTAACAATAACCAAGCAATTTATAAAGCACTAAAATTGTGTTTTGCCAGTGCCTTGACAGTTTGACATTCAAGGAAGGCAAGAAGTATCTAAGCATTATATTGTCCTGGAATAATACAAATTGAATGACCAGTGCAACACACAGTAAAAACACAGCAAAGTTAGCCTATAGTTTGTCTTTCAAAGAGGTGACTGTGTTTTCAGTGTCAGGTGGAGTCACCTCCAGAGCCATCTCTGCACGTTTGTTGTGCAGAGGCTTTGTGCAGGCAGAGAGCAGTGATGCTGAACAAAGGTTTGGAAACAAACAATAGGCAAAGGAAAGAGAGTGACATACTGGAAAGTATTAGGTAAAGGAGTTTCAAAAAACATAACTGAAATTAGACTGAGGAAACAAAAGAGAAACTCTTAGATGGAGGAACAGATTTGTTTTTTTAGTATAAGAAGTTCAAATAGCACTTAGTTCTCAGAAAGTTTTAGCTATCAACTGGGCTTTCTGTGCCAAGTGGTCTCTGGAGGCCTTTTCAGTGTTACAAACTTTGCATAGGCAGTGTAGGACGCTGTCTTTGTGGGAGTCGTGGCTCACCTGTGTTGTTGAGTGATCAGAATGCACTGAATTCCTTCCAAGGCTACTAACATTTCTAAGCAGTTAAGTCAAGGAGCTGAGAACTCTTTTCTGCTTCAGCTGCTCTTAGAAATATCAGCAATCACCCATACTAATTAAACAGGTGACTTAATACCTCTCACAGTGAAGCAGCAGTGGGTGATTGTCCATTGAGACACTGCCTCTTTGTATGCCCAGTGCTCATCCGGGAAAAGCCCAGGGCTACAGGCCAGCATGAAT
Source organism: Odontophorus gujanensis (assembly GCA_013399175.1). NCBI lineage: Eukaryota > Metazoa > Chordata > Aves > Galliformes > Odontophoridae > Odontophorus > Odontophorus gujanensis. The sequence continues at coordinate 7,188 of VXAB01003490.1, forward strand.
CCAAGTGCACGCGAATAAAACCACTCCTCCTCGTCATTCCTTTAGAACTCTTTCCATGGAGGAGAAATTTTACAGCTAGTACACGATGTATCCAGAGTGAATGCATCACTTGCTTCTCGCAGACCTGGCAGTCAGGACGGGCCTTCTTATTCTGGTGGTGCCAAGAGCTGACAAGAGATCGCTGTTCTCCCGCAGCCCTTGGGGCGGGTGCTGATGAAGCTGGGAAAAACAGTGTCAGGTGAAGATTTCCAGTCGCTGGGGGCTGTCGTCTCCTAAGTGAAGGACAGTGAATTTTGGCAAATATATGACACATCCTGCTGTACTGATCCACACAGTCAGTGAAACCGATACATTTCTGCAAAATGTTTTGGTTTCAGCAGCAAAATAAGTTTTACTGGAAATATTCTGTTTGGTTCATGACTCTTGTGTTTTTACAAACCTGTCACTCTTCACAACAAAAGTAAATAAACAGGCAAAGCTAGCATGCCTTTACTATAAAATTTATAGATCTTGATGTTCTGTAGCTCTATAGAGTGTTCTCTGCTTTCTCCCGTGTCAGCTCAGTTGGGAGTGGAACAGTGGTGAAATGCTTTCTGCCATTATAGTGGCATGCCTGTTTTGGAAAGTCTTCACTTTGGACTTCAATTTTTGTTTAGAACTAAAGATTGCAGAGGAATTTTCAGTATTTTGGAAGTTGCAGATGGATCTTAATGATATTCTTATCACTGTTTGTGCTCAGCCAGGCTTCTGGACCTTATTACTTCACGCTGAACAGCTGCCAGTGACTAGAATAATTTTCACGCTTGGAAATCATCTTTACTTGACCTGTGCACATTTACATGCTGTTCTTCACTCTGAAATATTCCTAGCAAGATAGATAGAATCATCTCCCCTTTTAATGCATGAGCTTGCTCTATAAATTTTTCTGCTAAGTCTGCTACAACCTGTGGAGCTTTTTGATCAGTAAAAATGTACCCTAGTTTTAATGTGTTTATTGTGGAAAATGAAGAGAGGCTATCCAGACCAAACCAGAGATACAGACAGGGAAGTAGGATAAACAAGAAAATAAATTGATTTCCACTTTTTATCTTATTCTACAGTAAAAGGAAAGACTTAACTTGTTTTTCTTCTGTAAGTTGAGCTTAGAGCTGCTGTGATTTGTCAACATTAAAGCCTAAATCACAGAACGCTGTGATCTCAGCAAGCCTTAGCACCCATACAGACAAATATTTACATAACATAATTTATTGCCATTTAAAATCCATTCTATTAAATTAAAAAATTAAGGAATTTTAGAATACAATGTTACAAAAATGACTATCAACTTCCTAAAAATAAAATGGAGTACAAAAATGAAATTATTTCAAATATTTGATGCTCATAAGTACAACAGGTCACAAAATATTTGAGGACTGTGCAGAATGCGTTTTTAATCTGCAAAAATATAAGCAGGACGTATTACTTAAACTTTTTTGTTGTCATATTCAGTAATTCTTTGGGTTGTGTAAGTTTCTGAATTGTCTTTATAGTTAAGTCATTTGCACTGATTATTCCACTAATCTAATTTGATTTTTAAAATTGTAATTTGGCAGTGGGTTTTTCTGAGTTCCAAGATGTTAGCAAAAGAAGTGAATCTGTTTAGGTGCTAGGGTTGCTGTTGTACTTCTAGTCACATGTTTGGGTTTCAGAATCTGAAATTGCAGTAGTTGTTTTCTAATTGTTTAGTTTGTCTCAGGAGAGCAATGACACTTGAATCATAATGATTCTCCACGTGTTTTGTTTTTTTAAACGCTGTAGTTCAGTTGGAGACTGCAATGTCATGATGCAATGAGTAAAGTACATTTCAAAGCTATCTAAGCACTGGGTAGCAGGCACTTTCAGATAACCCGAAGTTCTTCCACCCGCAGACCTGATATCCTGCATGAACATCTTGCAGGATATGTTCATACAGATTTTATAAATCACTGAAATGATCTTTTGATAACTTGAGGTGCAGATGTCAAGTGGATTTGGATTTTTGTTAACTCACTGAACCATACTGAATAAATGTTTCAGATGTCAAAGTTGGAGTTGAAGAGGTCATGCAACTGATTGAAGAAATAACAGCAAGTGACCCGTTGGTGAACTTTTAATGAAAGGTTAGAGATTGCAGGATATTTTCTAGATTATTGTTACAAGCTTTTTTTATATCAGGGTAACTTTTAACTGAAGAAATAGCGTGTTCCTGTACTTAGTATTTATCTATGGTGCACCAAATCTCATGTAGCTAATTTAGTAATGATATGGGAGTTGATGGTCACTTATTTTTAAGTGTTTTCTTTGTTCTGTGGAGATAGTAGATGTGAAATTGTCCTTCGCCAGCCTCTACAGGGCTATTCAGCATTGGACTCATTATTCTGATTTCCTAGTTCCTCTTGCATTCTCCATCACTGAAAAAATAAGCTTGCATAGAAAAGAGCCAGTTGCCTTTCACTTATTTAAGTTTCAGTTTTGCCGGAGAAAATATGAGGACTACATTACTGTGCAGGTTAAAGCCACAAGGGTAAAATTTTAAACAAGCATGAGTACTATGCATTTAATGCCACATTTTTATTTTTATGTTTTTTATTTTTTTTGGACTACTTGAGTCATGTGCAAGAAGTGGTGCAGGACCCCAAGGGGTTTTGTGTACTGTACAGTTACTGAGAAGGCTTGCAATTCAGGCCTCTGAAAGAAGAAATCTAATTATAACTGTGCCACACGCTGTCAGTCTGGGAAAACAAGAGCTTCAACTCATGTTTAGCTGACATTTGGACACCAGCTTTTTCTCTTTACTGTACCTGAGCAATGAATGGTGATTCATTCTATTGAATTTATCAACATTTATCCAGCAGTAATTTGTGAGTCACAGCTTGCTGATTTTTGTAATTGTCATGTGGTTTCATAGTCAAAGGAAAAAGGAAGGAAACAGGTAAATAATATTTGGGAACATACAACTTTTGTTAGTCAGTTATATATTCAGAAGATTTTGATTTCTTTATAGTTGTACACTTTGGGCATTCCAAACATATATGAAAATAGAACCTCTTAATGTGCCTTTACCAATTAAAAAGAACAAACAAACAATATTCTCTTCCTGAATTCCTTTTTCAAGTGAAAAGTTTTGGTAGTCTGGATGAAATGATGCTTTCTCAGCATTCAAATTTAAAAGTGAGAGCAAGACTCTGAGAGTGATATTTGACCAAATAAATTGAATATTAGTATTTACATGATTTGGCAGCAACGCTATACTGAAACAGAGGGCACATCTGAATGATGTAGATACGTACAAAGTTTGTGAGTGTCTGAAACTGGGAGTTTTTAAATCACTGTAATCTAGGCAAGATGCATAAGGTGTTGGCCTCCAGATGACGAATCTATTTTTATGATTTCCTGAAGTTTACTAAATACATACTGCCATTTCTGTTCACAGATGTTATTGAGGTGGGAACATGCAGGCCCAGTGACTCGTTGGGCTGCTGGTAGGTTTCCTTCATCATTTTTGGAAAGGTGGCAGCTTCTGATATATTTGTGGTGAGCTTGTTAAAGGAGATGGTGTTAAAGCCAAGGTTTTTGTAAAACCTTTTTTAATCTCCAGGAATTGGCTGTTTGAGGTGGGCTCCCCAAAGAGAACACAGACAAGGAAATCTCCCTATCAATCTGCCCATTTGTCAGTAGCTGCCCTGCCCAAAAGTGAGTGCCTATTCCTAAAGGGAAGATTGGAATTCGAGTTGAAAATTATGAGAATAGTTCAGTCGATGTGTTGAGAATGAATGTCGCACAGGAAAAGTGCTTTTTCACATGACTTCATACAAGTGGGTTTTGTGTTTGTTTTGTGCCAGCTCAGTCCTGAGTTTCAGCTAGTAGACCAGAATCCTCTCCACAGACTCATTGAAATGGAAATGTTTCTGCCCTCTGCTGTGGAATGCAAATCATTTAAGGAATGTTCCTGGGTCTTGAGGCTTTTTAAAACTCACACTTTAAAGACTTTTTTAGCTTTTTAAAATTGATTCTCAGAACAAAACAAGCATCCAGAAAGATAATTGGTGCCTTGATCTTGACCCAGCAAAAATGGAGAAGCAGAAGTGTAGGTTTATCTTCCCATGTACAAACAGTTCCCTGTAAGTCAGTGGCGGGAAATGCAGAAATACTTTTCTGGATCATGGTCAAAAAGCTGAGGACTTTGCAAAGACAAATGACACAGAAGCCCTCGCTGTAGAAGACTAGCAGAAGGTGCCAAAGCATTATACCAAATGGTATCTTTTGTTGTTATTTTTGTTTAAAAATACTAAGCAAAGACCCTTACTTGCTTCATTGTCTGCTGTATATCTTTTGCTGTCCAAAGTAGACCAGTATCAAGCCATAGAATGTTAGGAAAATGGTGAGAGACAGCGCTGTATTTCAGAGCAGGAAAAACTTTCTAAGCAACAAGGATTGGAATTTTTTTATCCCTGTGTTTCTGATTTCAAGTCACAGGATATACAGTGGACTTACTTTTAATGAAAATTCTGACACATATATATTATTTTTTTTTAACAGAAAATGGACTGGAGTAGGTTAGACTCATATGTGGACCATATCTGATGGTGCTACATCTCAATGTCATCATATCCAGGAAAATTGGAATATCAATTGGTTGGTGCAAGGAGTGGAAAGGGAGGACCTTTTTATGTATTCTGTTGAAATTTAACACTCAGTGTAACTTTTGCAAATAAAAGCTAACTGATCAGAAACTTCTCAAAGTCAGTAGCATGTCTGATCTCATGAAGTCACCGGATATTGATAGAGCTCTTGGCTTTTCATTAAAGAAACCATATCTTGAGTGCATTATTCTTTGCCCTGTCTTCTTAAGATTTTGCTCACCATTCTTTGACCTCTGCTTAGTCACTTTGTAAAAGACAGATGTTCCATATAGGGCTCCTGATTTTCATTATTTTTTACATTCACAAATAAGACTTCCATATGAAGCCAGATTTCTAGAGCTGGGATGCAAGTGTTTGAGAGTCGCTTAAGTGCTTAATCAGGGGAGGGTCAGTGTGCTATAGAACAAAGAAAATTATTGTTATATTATAATGGTAAAAGAATTATACTGTTTTACAATTATAAAATAATTCCATGATTTGAAAGCAAACAAACAAACCACATTTTAGTAAAGTAAATATACAAGTATATGCTGTTTTACTTGATTAATATAAAGTGATTTATTATTTCATGTTTTATGTTTTCTGCGGTAAAGAATTTTGTATGTAGTAGATGTGAAATGCAAAACATTATACTGTGGGATCTGTTTGAGTTGTAATTATCGCAAGCCAAATCCTGATTTTGGATACATATCTGGGACTAATGCTAACTTTGGCCCTGTGTATTACTTTCTCCCCTGTTAATACTCCTAGTAGTTAGTTAATTTCTGTATTGCTGAGATTTTCCTTTCTGTTAATGAATTCAACAGAAGAGATATCAGCAGAAATGCCCGGCACAAGAGCTAGCGATAGCCAGAAGAAAGCAAGCAGGAAGCCTTAAGGTGAATCTAATGCAATATAGTAGATGTATTAGGTATTTTCTTCTAATGAATACAACCTGAGACATGAGGTAAGCTGAAAGCTAAGCCTGGGTGACCAGTTTCTATTGGGGGGAAAGAAAGAGTCCTTCCCGATTTAATCTTGATATAAGTAGGTTAAGTGTGGTTTTCCTGTCACGTCTGTTCTTGTGTATTTTAGAGATATCTGCAATGGTGTTACTTAGCTTAGATGTCTTAAAAAAATGCTTTTACTTGCATTTTACCTTTACTCAGTTATAGTGGGATAAAGGATACTTAGATAAGAACAAGCCGTCTGTCTTTACTTGAGGCTATTGTGGATCTGTAACAGGTTGTACTGCGTGTTCTTCAGAGTATCTGCAGAACAGCAGTGTCCCCTTTTCATCTGCATGAGGAAGTGGAGAGGTGGCTTCACAGCATCAGGAGAAGAGTCTTACAGCAACTGATGAACTGTTGCATCCCTCTGGCATACGGCATGATGCTGAAGTGCATTTTTGAGCGATAGGATATAAATCATTACTTCTGATCATAGTTCAAAAGTTACCATCCACATCTTCGTGCATGACATGGTTATCTCTTGCAGACAGCATGTTCTCTTGTCATCAGCAAATGATGCAAGATCATGATGCAAATTCAAGGGTATCACTCACAGTGTATGTTAATATATCAGCTGTTCCTGTTGCAGCTTCTCCTACCTGGCTCATATACAGTTGTACTCTGCAATGTATTCTTCTCCTCTACAGGTAGTGTAGAACCCATCCTCACTTCTATTATCAGTGCATAAACCCTGCTTGGGATCACAAGGCATTGAACTCCTCTTCATCCAGTGTGCCTGTAACCTATGCTTTGCTGTTAACTGTCATACCTTCAAGTCCTACTTAGGCTAGGTGCGTAAGCCAATTTCCTGATAATGAAAGAACACATGAACCTCAGAAGACTTTGCCTCAAATTAATTGCAAGGGCTGCAGTTTCCTTGTACAGGAAACATTCCCCACTCTGTTCCTTCTCCTTCTCTGCCCATCCACTGGCAAAACATGACAGTACCTTAAAGCAACCACAAACAACTTTTGGCTTCATGAACAGCATGGCAAGTTTGGCTGATATACCTGCAACACTGTGTAAAGGCTGATGTGGTTTACAAGTGGTAAAACCACAGACAATTGGCCAACAGGAATGTTAAACTGTGGCCAGCATGGCCAGAGGCCAACCATGTAAGTTTAGGTTGACAAGTGGCCAATGTGGCCAGAAACCACCAGGCATTGTGCCTAGCTGGCACAGTAGAAGAGGCTGTTGTGACTTGTACATTCTGTGTGTGTTGCAGTCCCTTTGATCGAGGGGCAATACATTGTGCAGGAGGTGCCCTCATACACCAGGGGGCTGACCTTGAAGCATGACAGGTGGTGGTTTTCTGCAGCTAGGAGGGGAGGCTGTGAGTCTGTGTTGAGGGTAAGTGCAGGAAGGATCTGGCACAGCTCATGAAGGAGCTTTTAGCTCTGGATACACTCCCTTGCCTCCGCAAATACTCCTTGTTGCACTTATCTGCTCCCTGTCAGAGATAACATGACTGACTGCTGGAAGAGGAGCAGTTCCTTGTGTTGGTGTACCCACTACTCTGCTGCTCTGCAAGTGGCTTGTGTTGCTGCAACTGGGATGCTCTCAAGGAGGTGTTTGCTTTTGGTCTGTACTGTATGCTCAATGAGTGCTGGAGATGGGTGCTCAGAGGTTGCTGCCACTGATGTTTCGTTAGAGGACTGTACTGGGGGGGAAAAAGGAGAAAGTTTCTCAAGCTTTGAGGGCTTATGGAGAAACATACCTTGGTAATCTATGGTTATCTTCTTCACAGTGCCCTTGCTGTCTGGACTGAATCTTCTCTAGCAGTCTTGTACCCTTGAGCTCATCCTATAAGGGCTCTTAGGGATAGAGTACAAAGTGACTTGCCTGTCCTGGTAAGCATCTCTGATACTGTAAAGGACAGCAGGTAGATAGCAATCCTTCGAATTGCAGACTGATTCCATCCTGGTGGACTGCAGGAGTAGGAAGCCCTGTCAGCCTGGCCAAAAGGGATGGGGAGAGTAGGGTCACATATGGATGCCATTAAAGTCTACTGTTCCCTCTGCAAGGCCTACATTCGTGGAAATTAATACCATAGACAAGTGTGTCACCCTTAGCCAGAATGGAGACCAGCTACAAAGTTACTTGAAGAATTCAAGTATTTTCTGGTTAGTGGAAATCAGGAAACTTGCTGCTAAGAAACGCTTTTCTCAGCTTGACTTTTTTCCTCTGGGAAAGAGGTCTTTTTCATGGCTCTTTAACATCCATGCCTTTTTACTGCTTCTGTCTCACATTTTTTGTCTTAGAGTGAGGCTGCAAGTAGACAGTTCATACTAAACTGTGTGTTCACCAGAGACAGCTGTTAACAGCAAAAGATAGAAGTTACAGAAGAAAAGCTGATGCGCTGGCAATTCTGTTTCATGCCTTGTCCTCAGTTCCCTTGATCTCAGACAGAAAAGATGCACTGGCAGCCTGGCTGCCAGTTTTCTACCTGGCTTCTTGTAAAATGAGAAATGGCATTACTAGCAGAACTTGATTCATTTGCGTAAACATAAGCTTCTTGTGTTATCTGAGATGCCCTGGGTAATCCTGCCCTCCTGCCTGTCCAGGAGGGGCTCATTTTTCTGTGTATCCATCATTATGTCTACCAGCCTCATGTGGGTGCCTCAGATATCCTAGTGCATCTCAGAGGGCACTGGGTGCCTGAGTGTGAGCAACTGGAGCTTCTTTCCTTGTGTCTTCCCTGCTGAAGGTCTCTAATGAACTGTCAGTATTATTTCCTCGATGTTAGGGAATATATGCATCCCAAAAGTGGGAGGAGTCTTCTTGGTTTTACTTTGAAAATTAGAACTTTTGAGAATAAAGACTCAGTATGCTCATCAGCTTCACCCTGCCCCCTTTAAAGAGCATTGCATGTATTTGTTATCTGGTGAAGGCAGCATGGGCTCGAAAGACATGGCTAAGTACGTGGGAAGCAGAGACCGGGCAGCTCTGTGTATTTCAAGTCAGAACTCTTCCAGTTTTGGTGTGGAACATCTAAAAAGTGTATTTTCTTACATCTTACCTTTTATGCTAGAATCTATGGTTTAAATCTGTGGGAGTTTATGTTGTGACGAGATGCATGGTAAGATAGCAACTCCAACTCACTAACTTTGTCATGAACTTAGGACCGAGTCTATAATCACATACAAACAAGAATGTGTAAATTTACCAGTTGTTAATTTGATAATGTCATCAGCATAATTATTCTGTTTCTCAGTATCCATGATCTGTAAACATATCATTGTGTAAATGGTGGGGGAATGCTTATTGTGGCTTCTTGTCTGTCCAGGGACAAGTGGTATGTCCTCAAGGTCAGATGACAACTTAGATGCTAATAGCTGGTCATCAGAACAGACTTTCCAGGCTTGAAAATGTCACCTACAGTGTGTTTCTAAAATGCAGTAGATAGTTGGATAACAGCTTCCTCATTCTGCTAATGGATACACCTGGCAAAGTCACAGCTTCTTTCTTGGCATGTTTTCCTTAGAGCGCTACTTGCTCCTCTATTCCTCATTGTGCTCTGCATTTTTCTTGTCTTACTTAACCACTTCTGTATTCCACGAGTCTGATTCCTGCTCAGTTCTCATTCTTTGTAGTCTATTTTTCCTCTTCTTCCAGGCTTCTCTCAGTTCTCCCAGCCAGTTCCCATCAATTTGGAAGTATCTGACTAGCAGTCATTGTATCTCTGAGCCATTCCAGTCAGCAGCAAAATACCATTGTCTTCACCAGTGCCAGTATACCTAAATTATATACTGTTACTTGTGTACCCCCTTTTTATTGCTTGCCTTATTATTTCTCTTGCTTCAAGCAGCCAGACATTGAGGTCCCACAATGCTAGACACTGCTGAGACAGCTAGGAAAAAGGCAGGCTCTGCTCTTACTGTAAACCCTCCGTAGTAAAATTTCAAGGAAAAGAACGGTAGACGAATGGGAAGGGAGCAAGATGAGCAGAGTTCAACAGGAAACTGTACATCTGCAGAAGTCTTTCAAGAGTGCAAAATGCCTTATCCTGTGTGTAGTTGATACTCCCTTTGACTTTGCTGTGAGGATACTTAAGATGAGTCCCAGAAACAGAAGGCTTAAACGTAAAATGGCATGCAGTGGGGTAAAATACACAGTGCTTGAAAATTCTGTTTTTATAATAAATATTAATGAAGCAGTGGGATATAGCAAGTTGTTCCAACTTAATTAATGTGCATTACTTTAATGTTGTCAGTTAACATTGTTTATGAAATGAACTCATGTATTAAGGAATTAATAATAGATGGATTTACTCTTTTCTAATTGAAAACTTTCCTGTTTAGATTTCCCTAGATATGTTCTCCCTGTTTCCTAGAGAACCAGAAAAAAGATGTGCATGGTAACTAGCATGAATTTTAAACAGGAACAATGCTACTTGAGGAAACTGATCTTTCTTTTTCATTTATTTTGTGTAGGTTTCCTTTGCCTGATCTGTAAACATGTCCACAGACCTGCTATGTAAGTAGATTTCTGTCATCTCAAAGTGATTTTTTTTGTACCATATGTTTTTATCAGATGTCCAGATGTGTTTGTGATTGGTGTCTTTTAAGTATGAAAGCTGCTTTTACATTTGCATTTCTTCTGAGACATCTGTGGAACAATATTACCATTATAATCAGTGGGATTATTTTTGGAGTAAGGCATGACTTAATTTGAGTAAAATTATAAAAATCTGTCCTGTGCATAAGAACAGAGTGATTTATTGAGACTTTAAAAATCACAATTATATTTGAAATGTTTCCTCTCTGGTACAAATACCATCCCAGATTATTACCAAGTGATATGCTTGGGGTGTTTAATCACTTTGTCCGTTTAACTCTTGGATTTCGAGACATCATTATCCAAGTCACATCCAAATCTCACTCCTTATCTCAGTTATCCATTCTTCTTTTCCAACAGCAAAGAATATGCAAGTGGCATATTCTTATACTTCGCTGTCATAACTTCTGCAAAAAAGCTGCTTCTTGGGTCAGCCTGTTACCTGTGCTTCTGCCACTGCAGCCTATGCTATCTGTAGAATTAAGCGCATTTTCTGTCCGTTGCTCTGATTTAAATACTTTATTCTGGAATCTTTCCAATGCCTCAGCTGCCATTTTGGGAACCCATTTTGTCAGTCTCCAATGCCTGCTAATAAAGAACAAGGAAAATATATACTTTTGTCAATAACTGAAAATAGAAAAGCAGTAGCAGCTGACTCACAAGTAACAGCTATTTGTGGAGGTGATATGTTTACTTTCAGCTATTTAAGAAAGTGATATTTTTGAACTTTATCTGCCAACTGGCAGTTGTGCATCATGCTTGTGTTCTGTTTAGATACAGAAAGAACTCTGAAAGATTCATAAGGAATGTAGTATGGGTGACTGTTTCATACACAACAGGCAGAGCTGCTGTCAGGAGTGCAGTGTTCAAAAAAAAACCAACAAAAAAGGAGAGGGCAGAGTGAGAGCACATTAGTTTTGATGTGAATCACTTCAGACTCCTTGACTCTGCTCAGTCATTTAAGCTGCTTCATCTGTTTTAGCTAATCTACACTTTAGCCGTTTCCTTTTTCACTCTTGAACTCAATCTCAGCATCTCTCAGGCTTTCCCTAATGATCACTAAGTTAAGGAACTTATGTGAGGGGAGCTTGATGGTGTTGGTTGCGCTTAGCCTGGAGAAGATAAGGCTCAGGAGGAGCTGGTCATTGCCTTTCATTACAAAAGTGGTGGTTATGAAGAAGAAAGTGGAAGCCCTCTCTCCACAAGGATGTGTCACAATGGGGCAAGGGTCAGTGGCTGTGATGTGCTCCTGGGGAAATGCCTTTGAATATAAGAAAAAAATCTTTGTAATGGGATCAATTAGGCTTCCCAGAGAAGCAGTTGAATTTGCCATTCTGGAAGTATTAACAGTATGGCTTGACAGTGTGCTGGTTGAAAATGAGTAGAGGTGTTTAGTCATGTGGACCACATGCCAAGTGGTGTCAGCACCAGGAAGCACTCTGTGGCACTGCTGGTAGCAGTAGCCGTGAAGCCTTAATACCCCAACCCTAAGATTAACCACAGCATCATCTGTCACTAATGCATGGCTCAATACAAGGTCAAAGCCTAGGATTAGCAATCTTGTTCCAGGTCACGTTAACAAAGAATACATATATAATTAAAAATACAATATCTAACTAAACCAGAACAAACCTCCTTAGATTCCTAGGAAGAAAATGCTCAGTCTGGGGCAAATTACACAAAGAAAATGTCATGGCTACACAATGCAAGGGCTTCTGAGGCCAGACTTCAAATTCCAGTAGCTGTGTCTTGAAGCCTGTGGAAGTAATACAGAAAAGCCAGAATCCCAGTGAAGTTTCATTGCAATGAATTGGAGATAGCTGTGTTTCTCCGTTTTAGATGGAGAAGCTAAGGGCAAAAAAGAGGACGGTTTATAAAATGTCTGCAGCTATTGAGGCTCAACCAGTCAGGGATGCAGCGACTTCCCTTGCAGCTTGTTTTCCTTTTTATCCTTGGATGAACTAGCGTGCAGTACATTATGCTGCCTGAATGTAGGGGTTTGTCACGCTTGGCACTGGGGCTGTCCTGGGAGTGTAAGAAGGCGATGAGTGTGAATGAAGCACGCGGTGGTCGCTGGGACTCCAGCCCCGTCTTCAGGAAACCTGTCGCTGCTCCTCTGAGAGCCGTGCAGGAAAGGAGGTGGGTCTTTGATCCCTTTGTTGTAGCTGCTCCCTGGGAATTTGCTGAAATCAATGCCCTGTTTTCCTGAAGAAATGAATGGCTATGCCTAACTAGCTTTGTGAAGCTCTGGGGAATTCACTCCCTCTGTTTATTGACAGCTGAAAAGGAGCACATGGTGCTGAATGGGTCCTCTTGTGAAAACAAAACAGAACAGAGCTAGACTTAGTTGAACGCAGGGGCATTTGGAAAACTTCGCCGAAGGAAGATGGAGTGTTTCCTGCCACCTTGCGCTAGTATAGTGTGAGTTCTTAATAAAAGTGCAATTTAAAGTAAGGTAAGGTTTGTTTTGAATTCCTACACATAGAATGATTATGAAATGTTTGCATTTGTATTCTTGAGTGCAAAAACAATGTTTGCATTGTATTCTGCCATGGGAAACACCTTAGTCTTGGGCTGTTTTTAGCTTCTGTGTGTGTTCACTTATTCTTTGATTAACTATGATTAATGAATGTGAATAGTATTAGGAAATAACTTGGCATCTGTTTCTTGCTGTCAGGCTCTTAACATTAGTCTTTTATGTAGGCTGTTAGATACCACGCTTTGTCTTTGAGGATCACATAGAATGTGTTAGATGATTTCTTAACCAGTACAGATCACTGTGTTAACGCTTTTGCACATGGCAGCTGAGTAACCAGAGGCTCTGTCTGGCAGAAGATCTGGGATCCTTAAATCTCTTGAGCTGTGTTTATTCCCAAACCTCTGTTTCTGTGAGTAAACTCAAATACAAGAAATTGATCAATCTTTATGCTTGCTGAGGTGGAGCTTTTTGTTTTATGACAACAAAGAATAGCAAGAGAAGGATGATAACAGGGAAGTGGTGTTTTCTCTATGCAAGCACAGAAGTTTATCTGACCAAAGGAATTTGGTGTGTAATTCATATGTAAATTTCCTAGTGAAAACAGGAGAACAAATCACCAGAGTTTGTATATTAGTTTCAGCAGTGACTGAGAAGTTTCTGAGCTCGTGTAGCTACAGCTTTCAGGTGATGGCATGTTCTGAATGCAGGAAAATAGTTAAGTAATGTCATCTTGCCATTTGTGTGCTTCAAGTCTAAGGGCAAGCTCCCGGTGGAATAGTAGTTGTTATGCTGTCTTGTTCTTGTAGAGAAGTAGGAATTACTTTGTGTGTGTGTTGCAAACCTGATCCAAAGTATTTCTGTTTGTGCAGTTGTATGAAACCTTTTGAGTAATCCCATGATTTCAGTAGAAGTGCTTGGGAGGATTTGTGTTCCTCAGTATGGCATTTTTTCCTTGAGTGACTTTGTGCTAGCAATCTTACAAGTTTTGTCTCATTTTGCTCTTCTCCACAGCAGATATCTTGTCTGGTTTTTTTTTGTTTTTTTTTTTTGTAAGCACTGAGGTTCCATACGCAAACACTTTCTTCAGAATAAATGCTTTGTAATCCTGAGGATAAAAACGTGTATGCTAACTGTTGAAAAACAGTATTTTTTTGCTTGTGGGTTCTGCCTTTAAATTTTCAAGCAAAAAAAAGCAGATGTATTTATGATTTTGAAAAGATTAGTAAGAACACTGATTTCAAGCAGGCGGATATGTATGTTTGTGAGTTGTACTGTCATTGTTGTACAAATGCAGCAGGAGGGTTTCTGGTTTTTGGTTTTTTTTTTACATTGAAGTATATTTATACATGGTAGGCATTGGAAGGCACTAAAATATAGAGCTAAAGCTTACTTAAAGCCAGTATTTTAGTTGTAAAGGAAACATATTATAGGTTGCTTTATTAACATAACCTAGATGTGTTATGAAAATATTGGCCAGTGATGGTTTTGATTTCTGGATAATTGTAATGTTGTAAATAAAAGTCAGTCATAGCTTGGAAAGCTCAGTTGATCACAGCTTTTTTAGTGAGTATAAAGGAAGAGAAGCAGATGATTCACGTGTGACACAGAAGGTAGTATTTGTGTTCTGTTAATTAGTTGATAAGGCAACAGAGAATCTCCTATATTTAGCATACTGGACTAGAACGTGTTTAACCAGAGATGTGTAGGGAACTGCAAGAGGATGTTTTGGCAAGACAGCTGTAGCTTCATCTCATCTAGAACCAGGAATCTTTATGGAAAACAAATATTGCTGTGATCTAGTGGCAGTGTTAAAGCACAAAGTGTATAATATAGTTGAATTGCAACCAATAGAAGAAAGAATACTAAATACATTGTGGAGTATGTGACCATATACAACCCCAAGTAAATATGAATATTAAATGTTAGGGTTATACACATACATATCTGAGGAATGGAGCATTTTCCCTTAGAACTTTAGTACCTGTTGATTTTGCTATTTGAGTTAGGAAAGTATGAAACCAAATTGCTTGCAATTTTGCCTGGTAAGGTTGTTTCTTAGATTATAGTATTAGAATTCTAGCAGAATTAGATTCTAGTAGAATGTTGCTTAGATTCTAGTAGGCTATTGCTTTTATTTTTGTGACTTCTGGAAATGGTTTATTGAAACTAGAAATTCATCAGGAACAACTGTAGATAGAATCTTTGGGTTTTATTTAATCTCAAACTGAGGTGTCTGCCAAAGGGCTTTTTGGATATGTATTATAATCTGAGTGTAGAGTGGTTCCTCTGCAGAAAAAAAAAATCTGTAGTCTTTTCTAAATCCACAAGTTTTTGTAAGACTTACGCGTGGTTCTGTGATACAGTTCTGATCATGTGCTGTGTTATTCAGCATTTCAAAGCAGTAGACTCAAGGCTGTCACTACATAACAGAAATGTACTATACTGCTTATCAATCTATTGATATTTTAATCCTATTTTAATCCTTGCTTTATTAGCATTTTAATAAAGCACAGGTGGATATAATTTTAGTACAGTATCAGTCAAGACATTAGAGATTATCCTTTGGTTCCCATTGAAAGTCTTTAAGGTAGAAAAAATAAGTATCTGTTAGATCTCAGGATAAAGATAATTAATGTAGCTTGGACACTCGTATGTGTGAATATTCTTTTCATAGAAATATACTTCTGTGCCTTTTGAGAAGAGCTTCCCAATGTCTGTTCTTCTTAAAGAAATCACACCATGTCTTAAAGGAAGAAGATAATTTAATGGTTTCATAAAAGCTAAGGATGACAGTCTCCTACCTGTTTTATTCCCAGAGAAGCTGGGGTCTTAGCATCCTGTGCATTCTGGAAATCTGGCAAGATAGGCACTTCATGGTCTAACAGAAATTGTTCCCTGTGTCTTCTCTTTTCCAGGTGATGCAGAGTAAGCATTAAAGCAGTTCTGCTAAGCAGTTAATGACCCTCTATTTAGAAAAACAATGTTTCTAAAAGAAGATACCTGTATTTCTTTGTTCTAAACATGCATGGATTTTAGAATTCATGAGTTCAAAGCAAAATTAACATATTTTTTTTTTTCTTTTATGTGAATTGAAGTGCCCATAGGAGGTTTGGAATGAGAAAGTTAACTGATTTGTCAGTTGTATTCACACTCAGTTATCCTGGAATGGGCAAATTGTGAGTATTCTTTCAGGTCTGGCCCTCCAAGGTCACAACAGCACAGTTACTTCTGAGTATCCATATATTAACTTCTCCACATTGACTTCCTTTATTCCTAATGTGGCTGCTCACACATCAGAAGAGCTGAGCATATGAACTCTTTTCTACAGAACTGAGTCCCATGCTTTTATTCCCAGTAGCAGTGGCTTGCTTCATTTACTTAAAATTGCCCCTAAGACTCCTGCCTCTGCGGCTGCAGGATGAGTACAGCTTCTCTGTCATGCCAAGCTTCTTCGTGTCCTGCACTAAGCTCATATTTCCTTCTCTAAAGTATGTCTACCTGCAGTAATACACAGAGATATGCTCCAGTTTCTGGCATCTTTGCTGGGAAACTTCCTGGAAGTCCATGTTGAAGATTGTGTGATAAAAGTGAGAGCGAGAATCAGTTTGGGATGGTTTCCTGGGGAGAGCCAGTTTTGTGACCATCTGTCATTCTCCTCTGAGTGATATCTGACCTTGGTGGCCAGTAGCAACCAAGTTAAGTGAAAAGTTTACTGACAACATGTTTCTGCACTGAGAGACCTAGTCTAAGGTTCCCTTTTAAGGGAGTGTTGCAAGTGTTGGAAATATTTCAACTGATTAAGATGAAGCATTAGTCATTAGAATCTCTATACTTCATTTATCAGAACCGAAACCTTGGTGTTGACCAGCCATGAATAAAACTGTCAACCACATTAGCACTCTTGATATGGCTATGTGTGTTTACACACATATACATTTGTGTAGACATGTATTTATGTGCACCCAGGAAAACATGCCGAAGTTACAACAGTAGCATTAGCTGCTAAAAGATCTGGTGCTAAATTAAATCAACTGGTCTACCAGAATCTCCACCAAAAAGACCTGATTGAATCCAGTTAGAGCTGTTTCTGCTGCCAACAGAAAAACATGGGCTGCAGGGGGACACAGAGTAAGGGCCCAGAATGTGGCCCAGGAGCCATAGGGTGCTCACAAGGAGTGTGAGCCTTGGTGGTTGCATGTGTCTGTGTGGATGCTGGGGCTTTCTCTCTGCTGTCTGCAGTACTGAAGCAGTTTGAGCAATGCTAGCAAGGACTGCCCTGCACCAACCAGCATGACTGTGGCTGGCTGGTAGTGGGAAATGAACAGCAGGAGCTTTGTCTCTTGGGGAGCCTTTGCTGGGCATTTCAATGGTGCAGACTGTGCTGACTGGGTCTGTTTCTTGTAAATAATAATAATATTTTTTTTTTTAAAAAAAAGCAGTTTTTTCTCTGAATTTGCTGTTAACCTCTGCCACGGTTTCTGGTTTTAATTTTGTATGTCCTCATGCCAAACCAGTAGAGGGAGGAGAGAAGGAAAAAAAGAAAAACCAACCGAAAAAATCAAACTGCATTTTTCAATTTGATTGTTTGAAATGTGTTCAGCTTTCAGCAGTGAGAAGAAGTCTCTTTGTTTGCGCTGATTAGAAGTTATTACATGTAAAGTACAGGAAGTGACTTCATTTGAACGGTACATTATGTGTATGGATTTTGATAGCAACGAAAACCCCGTGTGGTGAACCAGAAATGTGACACGTACATCTTAGTTTCAAGAATAACCAGAAGAAAAAAAAAATTGTGGGTTTTTCTTTTCCTTTTAACTTAGCTTTCAATCAGTGCTTTGATCTGATGTCATTTTTAGGTGTACGAACCTATCAAGAACTGTGATAAGCTTGTTGTTCATCTGCAGCATGAAGCTGAACTTGATAAACATCCCTGCATGCTTTCCCTGCTGTTTGGATTTTCTTTTTTTTTTTTCTTTAAGTTTGTGGGAATGTTCTGTAAGAAATTGTCCCTTCGGGCATTCAAACAGTGAAGGTACTTTTTTCACTTCTCCTTGCTAGGAAAGCTGTAAGGTACAGCAGGGCAGAGGTATCCTGCTGCACAGCCTTCTTGAGTCCACGCAGAAGCTTCTGCATACAGTCCCTCCTCTGGATTTCAAAGCCCACCTGGGCTCCTCGAGTCTCTCCAATTATTTTGCTCCTAAGATTTGCCAGATGGAAGGAGCACGGCAGAAGACCTTCCAGGGTTGGTGGGAGGATGGCATTCTTTGGGGCTCTTTAAGTTCTTCCTGACAGTGCCAGTAGTAGTCACCAGACAGAAACCTTACTGCTCCCATTAGTACTTGACTGTCATTGTGATTACTCCCTTTTAGGAACTACTAATGAATCATAGTCACCATTATCATTTATATGTTTGTTTGAGAAATAGTTTTGAAGTTCTGAAGAGTTTACATGCTTGAACTCCCGTCAGTTGGGAAAATATGCGTGTGCTTTGCATTACAGTCAGACGGGAGGTAAGCTTCTCTGGGTCCCTTCAGAAGGCATGCTTTCACCACAACAGCTGTGTGGGACAGGATTGTACCTGGGTGAGGCAGGAGGGGATGCCTGGCCTGGTTACTGCTGCTGGGGTACTCTGGGGGTGGGCGGTCCGTACAAGCCAGCTTCCTTCTCATGGGTGATAGAAGTGATGTGATGAGAATGTCCTTCTCAACATGTGTTTGCACCCAAGGGCTGGGCTTACCTGCAGCACTGGTCCTGGTTACAGAGAACTGACCTGACCTGCCAGTCTGACCGAAACCACGGGATGGCAATAAGGCATGGTACTGTTTTATGTTTATTTCCAAATATAGTAACTCGGTTTTTAGGTTTTACATCGTAGTAGAATGAGGTCATGTTACTATAAATGTGCTTAATGTTAAGGATGATTGCCAGGATGTCTGCAAACCACCCACCCATCATTCTCTTCCCAGCAGAGCAGGGGCCCCAAACAGGCGCTCATGCTCCCAGTGCCACTCATCTCTGCCAAGATCAGGACTGTTCCTCTACTGATTTTTCCCAAATAATCCAAATTCATGTGTGGGTGAATATGCAAGTTTGCAGTCTTTGCTCAGGTGAGCAGTTAGAGTTACAAAGGGAGTCCTGACTGTGGTCAGCCTCGACTTTCCCCTCCCCCCTCTTTTTTCTGTGCATAGCTGAGCCGTGGTCGCTCTCTTTTAATAGAAGGCGCTCTTGTACGAGATAGAAGAGATGCAAACAAGAGAAAATGAAGTTCAACTACATTCACGCTGGACTAAGGAGCATTTATAACGGTGAAAGTCTGTCACGTAGCATGGCAAAATATTGGAAGTTAAAGAGATTAGAATAAATGTTTTATGTTCTGAATTCTGATAACTGTAACCGTAGTTCTACTTTAAGATAAATTGGATGAACCGTTAATCAGTTAAGAGCTTCAGCTCCTTTGTAAATGAATGCATTTTATGCATCAAACTTAGGACATATAAGACTTCTTTCATAAACGTTTTTTCCAGAAGAAATGTGTGGCAGTGGCCCACAATGATGGGGAAATAACTTGAGATTAATTGTTCGCTAATTGAGTACTTTGAATTTTTGCCAAATAAATAATATTCTGGAACAAGCTTTTCAAGCTTTTCCAGCAATGGATGCTTTAGAGCAAACCACAGAGCAGGAAAGTCTCACATACTTTTACATAAGAAGAATCAAAACTCACATACTGCAAATGCAACTTAACACTATGGGAAAACATTTCGACAAGATATTTATGTGATGTCCCTGTATGTGAAATCAGAGCAAGGGTAATGGAGCAACACAGTTTTACTTTGGGGTAAATTACTGTTGTTTGCTATGCAAATCTTATGATTGTAATTAGACTTGGATTTGGAGTACTGTGTACACTGATCTTTGTTCCCTCTGTGCACGGGAGCTAATTCTAATGCTGCAAAACTGCACAGCAAACTTCAGGAGCTGCTCAGCAGAACAGTCATTTCTTGCAGTGCATCTTTGCAAGAAGTGGTTTGTGAAAGGAAGGAGTTACCTCTGTGCTCACAGTGCATTCAAGAAGTACTGCAGACGTCTTCAAAGACACTGAAGGAGGATTCAGGTACCGTAACATCACTTAAGAGCAGAGGCTGGAGAAGGTGCATTAAGACTGCCTGATAGGGATCTGGTTGTTAGCAACTGATTTTTTAAAAGTTGTGCTCTACAGCTGATTGGCCAAGGAGCTGGTGGTATGCTGGGGCTCTTGTGGCAGTGATTGCGTTCCTAGTATAGCTATGTATAGCTCTGTTATCTCCACAACAGGACTTTGTGTAACTGCAGCCTGTGGCGCTGTGCCCACGCTAATGAGCTCTCCCCTGAGGCCGGGCTTGTGTCTGTGGGGGTGGCACTGCCCAGGGATCGGGCCACTGCTTTGGAAACCCATGTTTGCTAACCGTGCTGGAGTCCTGCCT
Source organism: Odontophorus gujanensis (assembly GCA_013399175.1). Classification (NCBI taxonomy): domain Eukaryota; kingdom Metazoa; phylum Chordata; class Aves; order Galliformes; family Odontophoridae; genus Odontophorus; species Odontophorus gujanensis. The sequence goes on from VXAB01003490.1 coordinate 27,337, forward strand.
GGCTGCCACTACCTGCAGGAGCGCGGCCCCGTGCAGGACTGATGGCCCTGTGGTTGTCCTGGGGGACGGGAGAGCGGACCAGGCTGTAGCCTGCAGTATTGGCCAAGGAGAGCTGTCACCTGGACCAAGGGAAGCACCTCCGCACTGAGAATGGCTCAGGTATGGCAGTCAGCCTGCGGTCAGCTGGCAGGTGGAAGTGTGTCTTGTGGGCACTGCGGCTTCTGGCAGTGCCTCCTGACAGCCGGGCAGCAGCCAGCCATGCTGCACACAGTAGGATGAAATCATGCTGGTTATGGGATCTGCTAGCTTGTGAGGTTTTATCTGCAGGTAGATAAAAGTGTTGCTTGGATCTCTGTGATACAGGCGAAGAATGAACTAATACCCTGTAGGGGACCCTTCAGCATTGTTGTCCTGAGGATAGAGTAATGGACGTGATCTGCTTTTTACAGCCTGTAGTTCCTGTGAATGTTTCATTTATTTTTGTTGCCTGTAGATTAGAGGAGCAACAAAGCAGAGGTATGGAGGCAGTTTTGTTATTTCCTTGCATGTTTGTGCGTTGTCATGTATTCTTGTAAACATGACACGAAATCCATTAATCTTGTTTGTATAGATGTAAGTTAGGGGATCAGGGAGACTGTAAAAGCATCAAACAATATACTAATGTTCCTAAGAAAAAGCTGAAAATTGTATTTCATTCCTGGTGCTAACACTACTGGGTGTGTGTTGTGCCCTTCACAGAATGCTCTTATTTCAGAACACTGTAGTGTTTGTGGAAAAAAAAAATACGTTTTACTTAAGCGACCAACTTACAGTGGAGCCTGAAATACCTTTCAGTGTTTCAAACTGGTGCCACAGTGAAGCTGTAATGACGTATGCATTTCTTGCCCTGTAATGTAGCATTGAAGTATAAAGGGTTGTGAGTTGGTCTGAAATTATCTCCAAGGAAGAATGTAACATGACAATTTTTTGCTGTTAGTTTTGGGGGAAGAAATCACAGAGACCCCCACTTCCCAGGGGATTGCCTAAAGCTACAGATACTCTCAGCAATACCATATTTACAGTGGCCCAATCTTGTGCTTCTGGTACACCCAGCAATTTTCAGCATGCAATATACATTCACAGTCAGGGTACCAGAGGTGTCAGTATGACATCAGAAGTACTGTGAAGTAAATGTAATTCAAGGACTGCAACTACAATTTAGCCACTAGATCACCTAGCAATCTTCATATCCCACATCAGAAAATGCAGACGATCCTAGAGCGCGTATTGGGTAGGTCATGGTGTTTCATGATGCTGCACAGAGACACCAGGCCAGAGTCCACAGCAAGGTGCTTAATGGGATCATGTATCAAGAGGTACCAAGCTGCCAGTATGCCAGCTTGCTAGCTGAAGAAGGTGGGAAAGCCATTTAGCTTAGGGTAGCATCCTAATTAAGAGATGCTTCCAGCTCTGGAAACTGTTTTGTCACGTTCTCCAGGCCAGCACCCCAGTCTTGACTAGAAGCCTTTCTCTCAGCTATTTATTTGTGCTAGCATTATTTTCCATTTCAAAGAGCATCCTCCATGTACTTGTTTTCAAGTTCGATTTGAGAATTGTAGAATCACCAAGGTTGGAAAAGACCTACACCCTGTCCAACCATCTGCCTCTCACCAATAGCTCTCACTAAACCGTGTCCCTCAGCACAGCATCTAAACGTTCCTTGAACACCTCCAGGGTTGGTGACTCCACCAACCTCCCTGGTCTGAGAGTGTTTTATTTCTGTTATTTTGAAACCTAATCTTCCCCCAGCATGAATGGAGGCCTGCTGGGAGGTCACCACTGTGCTCGTGAGGGCACTTGGAAGTTGGTGGCAAGCACCCGAGTCAGGAGCAGAGATGTCACCATCAGTCACTCGGGCTGTACCAGCCAGCTGTCACAAGAAACAGCCAAAATCCCTTCGTTGAACTCATTTTGCAGTCACACCGCTGTCTCTGTGAGTATCTGATGGCAGGCCTTTCCAATCAGGCCACCCTGCTTGGAAACCTTAAATGAAGTGAGATGTTTTTGCAGCAGTGGGGTTTAACTGACAAAACAGTAGTGGTGATGTTGGAGGCTGGTTCACGGGAGGCCTGTCACTCTTGTTTACCCTGCTTTCTGCTCCTGACCTGTCTGCTGCCTACCAGGTCCTCTGCAGCAGCAGTGCCCCAGGAGGACTGCAAGGTTTGCTCAGGAGCTGGGCTGCAATGAATCACAGAGGCATGGCATGGAGTGATAAGGTCGTGTACTTTACGATTAGATACATCCTTCCTCTAACAGCAGCTCTTTGTCTCCCTTTTGCTTTCAGTAATGTTTTTCAGCTGTTTGCATAGAACAACTCTCCAAGCAGGAGCTGCACAACTTGAAACAAAGTCGCTATTATTCTAGGTAAGCCCAGGAAGCTAGTAGAGGACCCCTAACAATTTGGTTGCCCTCAGAAGGCATAGATTGTTGGTAATCTATTTAAAAGCCTATTAAGTTAAACCACCATGAAAATATTTCTTTTCTTGCAGCCTAGCTGTAAAGGACCTTCGGATACATAGAACAGTTTGTAACAAGAAAAATCTGTCCTGCAGCTGTACTTAGGGCTTTTTTGGTGTGCATTTTCAGTGATGCTTGTAGAGTGGCATGCTCTTTATCTGTAGCTCCAGCAAAAATAAATAAATAAATACATACATCGTGGATTTCAGCTGTCTGTAGTGCAGGCATACAACCTTCGAGCCGCGGAAAAAGAAAACTATTATGTGATCCCCAAAATACTGAAGAATATGGACTATTTCTATGTCTTCAGCTTAACAAATATACAGGTCTACCGCCTCATTTTCAGCTGATGGGAAGCCTGGAAAAATCAGTAGGAATACGTATGTGGGAAGATTTTGGACTGGACTAGACCCGTAAGGCACGTAATTCAGTCTAGTGCCTACTTTAGTTAACAAACAGAAAACTTTTGGAGCTTTGCTGAATATTGCATTTGTGTCACTACTGTCCTTCCCCAAGGATCATCCCCGATGTCTCTCCAGATGATGTCTCTGAGCCCTTATGCTTTTCTCTCTGGCTTCTAGTCCCAGCTGGTTGTGAAGAGACGTGTTACCTGCCCCAGTCTTTGCTACAGCTTCCCTTGTCTCCCTCAAACTCTCTTGGCTGTTCTGGCTTTGCTCTTCCGTTGCTTACTGTCACTTACTTGAATAGACTTGCTCAGCAGAATTTTCAGAAGTAAAACAAAGCAAGGTAGTCATGGATGATTTGTTGGTTCAGTGGTTTAGTTTTTACTGTCTACAGAAAGGTTTTGTGCAGTGTTCTTCCTGTTGCTCTGTGTAACGCCAATGCTTGGATGTCTTCTGATGAAGAGAATCATTGCCACATTTTGTCACTGCTCCATACAAGTTTCCCTGGCAACCAGCCTGAGCTACGCTGAACCAAAAATACCTTAATGTGCTGGGAGAATGTCAGTGTTTGCAGACATGTCTTTCTCATTAGTGACTTCTCTGGATGGCTCATGTATTCTGCAAATGTGATTACTGTGAAACTATGCCTGGGAAATGTGGCGTGCTTCTTGGCTTTCCATAGACAGCACAGTCTGGGAATGCTGCCTGTAGTGGTTGTCAGCTGAGTTGTGGCTATAACACCTATGATACTCATTTTCCTTGGTAAACCAAGGGTCTCATCTTTTACTCAACAGGGCCTGTGCAAGATCACAAAGTCACAGCAATCTTTCTTGGACTCTTTGGTTCTCTGCAGCTTACCTTGGTTATTACTAGCAACCTTGCCATTCTCATCTATATTTAAATATATATACCTTGATATAAAGGTGCACAGATTGTGAGCTCTAGTTTTGCTGCCATGCTAGTCTTCATAGTCACTGTTGACAACATCTCCCAATGAGCTGCGTGTAAATCTTTGGAGGTCAGGATCTGCCAGCGCACACAGAAGAGAGTGCACAAACTGGAGGTCTCATTTCAAGCCTTCTTATTTCAGTTTTGGCTTTCAGATAATCTTTTCACTACTTAATGTAGAAAAGTGCTGTAAATAAAAACACTGACAATCCAAAATGTGTTCTCAAGCAAGAAAATGTAGTGGAGACTGAACTGGGGAGAAGTACAGCATTTGTAGTAACAAGTTCTCTTTTCTGTATTTGTAGGGTGTGAGGATTGCGGTAAAAGCCTTATAGGAGAATGCAAACTCCATGGACCACTCATCAGGGCTAAAGACAGGGTTATTCCTAGCCGAGCCCGTCTCACCCTACCTCATTACCTTACTTTGCGAGTGTTGGAGCTGCGAGCTGGAAACCAGCAGAGTAAGTACTGTAGCTCTTTTTCCCACATTTCATAAAGAGAAGGCCAGTAGTACTAACACTAGTCTTTTTTCATGGATTACTTAAGACACAATCCTTGGGCATTAGCTGTATGAAACTGAGTATAACTAAACCTCAGATTCAGCTACTGTTATTTAGGATTGATTACTAGTACCCTCAGTGCATAGACTGATGTTTGGACATGAGCTGGAGCTTGTGTGACATTTAATGGGAAGCTATCTGTTAGCTCTGTTGTGTTGTTACAAGTACAATGAATGTTGAATTTGTAATCGTAGAAACCATACACTATTGCATAGCTTTTTCCCAAGCCATGCAAAAAACAAGGAAGTGTATTCAATGAAAGGAGAAACAAAACGGTAAGTAACATCCCTCATCCACCATGCAAGGTCAAAAGAATATAGGGTGTTAAATCACTTTTTGCAGCATCTTCAACTCATGTTATGTTAAGTGTGAATGCTCGATCTTGAGAAAGTGATGAACTACAAGCTCAGTGTGCTTTGTAAAATTAGTTATGCCTCAATGACATTTCAGAAAGGGAATAGCAAGATGCCTGTTATGCTGTACCGTTGGTTATAGGTAGGAGGTAACAAGGTTAGTATGACAGCTAATTTTGTGTTTTTATAATTTTCTCTAATATTGCAAGATAACATTATTGGTGATAGGTGGATGGATGGACTGGATGATCTCGTAGGTCTTTTCCAACCTTGGTGATTCTAGGACTCTCAACTATGCCTATAGGCATAGTGCTATGATAACATCTTGTACACTGAAGACAGTCAGCACACTTGAGCATTGCGTGTTTATGTCCTGTTGTGGATTTTAATCACTTCTGTGAATTGCATTCAATGTAAGTTCCATTTTTACAAAGCCTATTTAAAGACTTGGATCCTTTTCAGACTCTTAACACTTTGAATGGTTTACCAGGTTTATTTATCTTGAAGAAGAATTAACGCATTTAGCACTAGTGTGCTTAAATCCATTTTGATAACTGTTTCTTATACAAGAAGGAGCTCATTATGTCTGTATTAATATTAGTCTTGTCTTTTTTATTTACAGTCCTTGGAGTATTTGCAAAGAAAGTAATACAGAAGAGAACACAGTTTGGTCCTTACGTTGGTCAACTGTCTACGAAATTGACCTGCTACGACGAGAGTAGGCTAGTTCTGCAGGTAAAAACCCCGTGCCTTGCACAGCATAGTGTGCTGAAGCAACAGTATGTTCCTGTATACTGAGTTTACTTTTCTGCTTTCTAGTTTTATCACTTCTGGGGTGATTTATCTATTAGTCTGACTGTTCTTGATAAACTTTTCATGGAGTATGGCTACTGAAAGTATCCTGGATAGAACTGTCTTCCCTAGTAGGGCTGTAATTGCTTAGTTTGTTCAGCCCCGAGCCAAGAAGGCTGAGGGGAGGCCTCATGGCAGCCTACAGCTCCTCACAAGGAAAAAAAGTGGGGGCTGCACTGAGATCTGTTCTCTAGTGACAGTGGCAGGACCAGAGGGAACAACATGGGGCTGCATTAGGGGAGGGTCAGGTTGGGTGTGAGGAAAAGGTTCTTCACCAGAGAGTGGTGGGCATGGCACAGACTCACCAAGGCCATGGGTACAACCCCAGGCTGCTGGAGTTCGAGGAGCATTTGAACAATGACAGGGTATGAATTTTGGGTGATTCTGTGTGGAGTCAGGGGTTGGGCCCAATAGTCCTTGTGGATCTCTTCCAACAAGGGATGCTGTGTGATTCTGTGAAATAAAACCAAGAGAATTTGTACTTGACCCTCCAAATGAAATGGTGTAGTGTGTGTGCTGGCTTAGCAGTAGTGGCAGAAATATGAACTAAGACCTGCTTAGTAGGAAGCACAGTGCAAAAATAAGGAAATATTCCTTAATGATGTGACTCTGTATAAACTTTGACAGGCAATGTAATAATTCAGTTTATTTGTTCAGGTTGTTTTTTTGGGCTGTTACTATCCCTTGCTGCATAAGCTATTCATCTGGACCATTTACACCATTGATTCTCCTTTTTTCACACATGTAATGGCCTCTGTCAAGACCAGCCTAGCATAGATATATCTTCATGCACGTTTTTTCCCACATCAGCTCCTTAGGAGCGATGGTTGATCATAGTCCTCTAATCACAGATCTCACCTGCACAGGTGTCTCTGTCATACAGCACATCTCTGTTCCAGGCACAGCCCCCTGTCAGGGCTACCTGATAAGCCTTGGTTCTTCCAGGATTTGTCATTTAACATCAGGCCCTCTTACCCTCCAAGACAGAGGCCAGCAGCAGCTGTCCCGTTACATGCTGTGTGTCTTCATTTGAGTTTTCTTCCCCCAGAAGAAACATTAGTTCTTCTGCAGAATTAAATTTCTTCTCTCCTTATGCAACACTTTAGTTCTTATAAATGCAGAAAAGGTAAGGTATATATCTAGCAAGTTTGCAAGCATGGATGAGCTAAGCACCCAGTTCCTTCCTCTCCTCCAAGCCATTGTAAACCACACCCTATCCTCTATTAGTAGACCCAGTTTGCTTCAAAGTGTACTGTGATAAGCACAGCTCTGATTGATGAAAGAACTATTTCTTCACAAGAAGAGATTGGACGCTCACATTTCATACATGACAGCAGTAGTTGCCTTGGCATTTCTCTAACAGCATTCTGAATGTGATCAAACTGGGACTTGCCCAGCAGGCAAGTGTTTCCATTGGAAATAATGACAAAGTTGGGTAAAATAGTCCTCAGAAGCAGTGGAAATGAAACTTGTTTTGCAGTTAGTTGTTAGCTTAGATGGTTATTAGAACTGATACATGCAGTGGTGGCATCTGTTGTACAGCTTCAAATGTCTGTACTGCAGGGTATGTGGCAGAAAAGCAACTGTCCTGTATGAAGTTGGGGGTGTTTATTACTCATAGAGGCATTCTCTTCAAAAGGAATCTAGGAATAATGAAGTAAAGCAAAAAGAATTGAGATCTTTCTGGCACGACTGTTCCTTTGTGTTTGATTTTACATTGTTAAAGAGAAAAAGAGATGACTGTTAAGAAGTCTCTTTGGAATTGTTACACAACTTGTTCCACGCAAAACATAACATTAACACAGCATTGAAGTTTGAGATTATCAGCTTCTCAGGAAGTAGATTAAGGCACAAAGCTTATCTTCCTACCTGCGTGCACTTAGTTCTTGTTCTTATAATACTATCTTCATATAACATAAAAAATGAGAAATATAAACTGGAAATACATACAAAGGCCTTACAGCTATTTTACTAGTTGGGTGCCTCAGAAGGTATTCATTCTTCACTTTCTTTTGCACTTGGTGTTCTCTAAGAGTGATCTGTTTCGAAACAAATGTGATTTCAAAGCATTTAGCACCACAAGTAAGGTAAATAACCAGTAGCCCTGATTCCAAGTTAAAGAAAACTAATGCATCTCTGAACAGGACTTATGTTTTTACCACGTTATTTCTCCCATTCTCCACCTTTATTTCAGGTATTGAAAGATGGAGGGAAGTACTTTCTGGACACTCCCAATGAAGACTGTGGAAACTGGATGATGTTTGTCCGGCTAGCCCGGAACCAAGAAGAACAGACCCTTGTGGCTTATCAGCACTGTGGAGAAGTCTACTTTACAACTGTTAAGGTAGTTAAACCCACATTGCTTCACCTGTCATTCAAATGGCAATTTATCGACAAAGATTCTGAGAGACCAACCCTTGTACAGATGAAAGATTGATTATATTCAGGGACCTGGTGCTTTCGTACACACCACCTTTTATATCACTTAATCCATAGTAAAGCAAGCAGTGTATGGAGTTTTCCAGTAAAAGGTAATGTGTACATATACTGTGGGTATTGAAGAAACTGAGCAGAGAAATGCAGAAATATCATTCACGGTGGCAGTGTTTAAACAAGAACTCTGTGAAGTGTTACCATTCCAGTTCAAAACGGGCACGTGGTGAGATTATCCTGCAGCATTACTTTTGATAATACTTCTCCTGGAAGAAAGTTCTTTTCTTACCATTGGACACAGATTGTGCTCTGAGCACATCAGAGGATCCTGAGTAGCTTCTATAAGTATTATTTTCTACTCTGATTAAATTTAAAGACTTAACCATAGAACATACAATACTGTGATGTTGCCATGAAATGATGTTGCCATGAAATGAAATTGGTGCTAGGGATTTTGGACTGTGTCTTCAGAGAGAAAATACAGTACTCTGTATTTGTAAATTACATGCAACTATAGGATCGTCTTTTTTTGTTGTTGTTCTAGACACTTTGCCAGGCTTTTTTTTAATCAGAACTTAACTGTTATGTGTCTAGGAAACTGAAGTCTTCATGTTGAACATTCCTTTTTCCCCCCTGTGTAGCATTGCCTATATAGCATTGTGAGTAACATAAGAATGAGAAAGTACAAGTCATATTTGCCATACAGTGATGGCTGTGAGAACAAGTTAATGGTGATAACACTTTGCATCTTCAAAGCCTTTTATAACAGTGTTTGTCTTTGGATGAATAGTAAAGCAATTAAAAAAATCAACATATAACGGTATTTACCAATCTGTGACGATGTTTAGGCTGTGTTCAGAATTCTGGTTCAGTCAATATGATTTTAAATATATACTACATGTGTAGAATGTCCAGGATTAATAATACTCTATTTGGGAAGTGTGAACAAACATTTTTCTAGGAAGCTGTAGTTATAGAACTGATGACTTAAAATTTCTGATAGAATTTAAATACTGTATTGAGACTGCTCACTGCTACTTAGAACTGCTCATCTCCTGGGCGTTAATGGAGAGTTGTGTTCTTCTCATCATTAAAATGAAGAGTATCTTGGGATGAGTAATGTGTTTTGGAAGATTTACTACGTGCTGTGGGGAGTTAACCTGTTTTTCTCACTTCTAAGTCCCCATACCAGTCACGGTGCTATGGCATCCTGAAGGTTGTGTCCAGCTCAGTAAGGTAAAATAGCCTTTTGCTACAGTGAGGCACACCCTGCTGGTCACGTTGTGAGGCTGCCTTAGGGCTGGTTATGAAGATATTGCCTCAAGAGAGTTTGAATGATATCTGTTAAGTTGGGAGTGGAAGTATTGGCTCCACTGTTTTTACAGAGAGATGGGATATCAATTCAGAATAAAGGCAGAATTTTTTTTACTTGAAATTACAGCTACAAAAGCGTACGTATATCAATCCATGTGTACTTTTCTCCATCTAGATTACGTGCAGGAGCTCAGTGCGTGATTGGTCACCTAGATGATGTTTCTGCCTCTCATCCTTTGTTAAGTGGAAAATTCACTGTATACCATTTCTGTTTAGGCCAGGTGTTATCAAACATATAGCTGACCCATTCTGGTTGCAGTAAGCAAGCGGGTTTGTGCTTCAGAAGTTCAGGTTTTGGACGTTATACATTTAATTGTCTGTCACCTTTCAGCGCTCCCAGTCTGTTATCTTTCACCTACCATGCTTATGCAAAGCTGATGTTATAAGTCCATTTTAAGATGTGGTGTTTCATGGAACAGGACTCAGCTGCTGTCTTTCCAGGCTAGATTGTTTGTTCTAGTGGCATAAATTTAGTTTAGTTGAAACCAAACTTCAGGTACAGTGCAGTTTGGCTGTGCACCTACTGGAAGAGTGTTATGCTGCCATGTTGACTGAAAGTACTTGTATGTGAGGAGATGATAGTTCAGTCCAGGATTTCCTGTATGCACGACTGGATGGAAGACTGCAGATTATGGACTCCCTTAATCCTGTATAGGAAGGCTTCAGTGAAAGAAGGGCAGGAGGTACAATGTAGCACATGCATTGAATCATTGGATCATTAAGGCAGGGAAAGATCTCTTAAGTTAAGTCCAACCATCAGCCCATCCCCACCATTCATAATAAGCCTCACCCATTAGAACCAGCGCATGGAAATGTGCAAGTTTGAGCTGAGGTCCACACATTAATCAACTCTGTGTCTCTGCATCCAAGAGGTGTTCAAGCTGTTATACATTCATTATGCTATTTTATTTTGCCTATATCCTCTAGTTAAGTGTCATGTTCAGTGGGCTTCAAGAACATCAAGGATATTCCTTGGAAAGACTGCTGGACAGCTGGACATGATAGACAAATAAATATCGCTGAACAAAGTTGTGAGGGCTGAGGCATCTGTACCTACTACCATCTCCCAACATCTCTGTGCATACTGGTCTGCTTTTCAGAAACTCTTGAAAGTTTCAAACCTTTGAGAGTGGATAATAATGCTTAGAAAGTGTTTGAGTGAGTCTTGAAACTAAGTTACCAGTAATTTAAATAGATTCAAAGAATGCAACGTGGGTAAGAGTAACAAATTGCATCCTGTTCCCTTCTGTCTTCAACGAAGTATTATTTGATGTAGGTAAACTGGCATAAGTAAATGTGAACTATTTCTTTTCTTCCATTCATAGCCGATTGAGCCCCACACAGAATTGAAAGTATGGTACGCTGCCGATTATGCCAAATTTATGGAAACTTCTGCAGTCTTCATTAAAGAAGAATCTGATGTCAGTCCTTTGCCTGTAGTAGCTGTAAGTACCCCTAATCTACATTCAAGCTGTCACCATGTAGTTAAATTGCAGCTATTTACATGCTTTGTGTGGTACTGCTAGAGCAAGTCAAGTCGTAGAAGAGTTGGCTAATGCTGAGCCAGGAGCAATTTTGAAGAAACAACTATCCTCAGAAAGGCTGCTTTCTACATCCTGTGTTTGTAATTTAATGGAGACATCAGATGTATCCGCAAATAGCGATTCCAGTGGGATGTGTGGAAAGACTTAAATGTGCTATTGCTTTTTAGGTAGCCAAGCTGTCCAGCCTCAGACGTATCTTGACAATTCACATTTGCTATGCTTTGATCAGTTGGTCAGATAGATAATGCTATGATTGCTTCAGTCTTGCCTGTGTAACAACCTTTCCCTTTCTATGATTATAAGGATTCTTACGAAGACAGGAAAGGTTTCTAAATATTGAAAATATAACTGTGAAGATTGTTACCTAAGCTAGAAGGAAATATTAAACAGAGAATATAGTTGAACTCAGAATTCCAAAGTGCTGCAGGTGCTCCCCATTGCTTCACTTGCACAGAGGATTTTAGAGTATAGTCCAGAAAGAAGGCATGGGAAGGCCATAGTGCAAGACAAAAAAGGGGTAGGTAGTAGGACTCTCTGTCTCTGAATAAAGACAGAGTGCATATGGCTTCACCATGTTCTCCAAAGCAAGCTAACCTAAGAACAAGGGAAAATAAAGTCACTTTGTGAGAAGTAACATACAGCCAGACAGCTGAGGAAATACAGGGTTGTACATCTGGAAATACGTTTTGTCAGGAACTAGTGGTTGTTTTGAGCTTGGTTTTTTTTTTGCATGTTGGTTTTTTTTGAGGTGTTCAAAAAAAAAAAAAAACACCCCAACATTCAAAAGTGTTAGACATCTATATTTAAAATATGTTTAAATGAATCCAGTAGAGCTTTTATTTTCACGAAAATAATAATTCCAAATCTTACAGTACTTGCGAAAAAAAAAGAAAAATAATAATACTTTAATGTCTTTAAGGATAGGCTTGATATCTCCAAAAATAAGTTGCTTCATTTTGAATTTAAGTGTAATGTCCAGTTTGAAGCAAAGTGAAAAAGTCTCTTCTGGAAGCACTGACTCCTGCCTTCTGGTAAAGGGGCATGGAGTCAACTAAAAATAGAGGGAAATCCTGTGTGGCTAAACTACATTTGTGAGCAGAAGCCCACCCAATTAGACAGTCCCCAGTTCTGGCATTTATGTACAGTTGCACTAGCAGATATAAATGATGTCAATCCAAGGTTAAAGTACAATTCTCAACTGTTTTTATAAGTAATTCCATAATAAGAACAAATAGACTTTGAAATTCAGTACACAGAGATGAACAAAGGTGAAGGACTCAGTACTGCTACAGTAAATGCTGAACACAAACGTGGAAATCGTTATTTAGTCAATCATTTTTTTTTCCCCCCTTCTGGTTTGTGGACTCTAGAGAGAATCCATTTCCCCCTGAACAGCAGTACACTGAAGTGAATATCACCAAGGACAACAGGTCTCGGGAAAACCCAGAGACGATGTAGTGTCAGTGAGGAGAATATGACGTTTCCTTAGAATGCCTAATAAGAAAGACCTGCTTCTGTTCTCGTTGCAGAAAGAGCCTGTAGACCCTTGGATATGCTCCAGCTGTAGAAGTACTTTTGCAACTTTTGCTCTGCTGGAATCTCACCAGTGCATCAATAAAGACCGAGTCCTTACCACCAGGCTCAGACCACCAAATAAATTAGGATCCTTAAAAGCAAAAAGCAAATTCAAAGGGAAACTGAGAGGATCGGCATTAGGCAAAAGCATTGCTCAGTGCTATGGGACCATTTCCTGTTCCTCTGCTGCGAAGCTTAGCTGTGCCAGCTCAGGAAACACTTGTGATGCTCTTGTGAGGTTTATACCTAAATGGAGAAATGGCCGGTCTTCACTGTTGAAGGAAAGAGAAGTGAAGCAGCCAGACAGTTACCCTTGCCGACTCTGTGGGAAGATATTTGATTCCATTGAAAAGCTCACAGTCCACACTTACGTGCACAAAGCGGAGCGCCCCTACAAGTGTTCACAGCACGGATGCACAAAAGCCTTCATTTCCAAATATAAACTGCTCAGGTACAGCTCTGAAGGCTCTCCTTTTCTGGTGTGGGAAAAATAAGGACATGCTTTGCTTCTTGAGCGTCCTATTTTAAGTTAATCCCCAAGTTCAGTTTTTGTATTTCTGTGTTTGTAAGAATTGAGAAAACTAGACTCCTTCAACTGCTATTCAGAAAGACTGCGTTGAGCAATTTGAACCTACTGTATGCTTTATGATTAACACACTCTTCTAAAAAACAAAGAAGTTAGGCCTTTACTAATAATCTGAGAACTGGAGAAAATGCTTTACTTGAAGAGGGCCAGTGTTTTCAGGTCTTGAAGCTGCATTGTGTACTAGAGTAAATGTAAATGCTAATTACACTTTCTTTTTTGTTTTAGGCACTCAGCCACTCATTCTCCACAGAAATCTCACCAGTGTGGCTACTGTGAAAAGACGTTTCATAGGAAAGACCATCTGAAGAACCACCTTCAGACTCATGACCCAAACAAGATGGCCTTCAAGTGTGAAGAGTGTGGCAAGAAGTACAATACCAAGCTAGGTTATAAGAGACACTTGGCTCTTCATTCAGCCACCAGTGGGGACCTTACCTGCAGGGTATGTGCTCAGGAGTTTGGTGGTACTGAAGTTTTGTTGGAACACCTCAAAAGTCATGCAGGGAAACCAACGGGCAATACCAAGGAAAAGAAACATAAGTGTGACCATTGTGAGCGTCACTTCTACACCCGTAAAGACGTGCGGCGTCACATGGTGGTTCACACAGGTTGCAAAGACTTTCTGTGCCAGTTTTGTGCCCAGAGGTTTGGGCGGAAGGACCACTTGACTCGCCATACGAGGAAGACTCATCCACAAGAACTGCTCAAGAGCAGGTTGCAGAATGGTGACTCAGTAGGTCTCCTCGACCAGCTTTTTCCATTCAGACTGAAGGAGGATGCCAGTGTATTGTCCCCTTTTCCTGAAAGGGTCTCAGCGCAGAATGGAATTTTGAATAATTCAGAACCAAAGGAATACAACTGTTCACACCTTCATCCCCAGCCAAGCTTACAAACTGCTCTTCCTATTGAACCTTCTCCTCTTTTGCAAAGAATGGGCTGTGCAGACAGCCTTGCGGCTGTCCATCCCACACCATGCTCAACAGCTCTCTCTGCCAACCTGAACCTTCATCAGTCTAATAAATATGACCTTAGCTCTACCTCATTTGCAGCAGGCTCCCTCAAGAATCTTCCGATCAAAGTGGATGTTAAAGGTTACAATGTCCATCTTCTAGAGGACCTGCCATTACCAGAACCTCTCCACAAAATCAGTCTGGAAGAAGCTTCCTCAGGGCCCGTAGATGATACTAACAAGTACCCAGTGCATAAGGAGACAGAGACAGCAGCTGAAACTCCCAGCATGCCTTTCATGGATCTCACTCACGTGATGAGTTTCTGGCAACTCCCACCAGGTGACAACCTGAACACTACCGGGGATATCACAATGGCATTTGGTCCAGAGGAACCATCACCTAGGCTGAATGGCCTCAGCCAACAGCAAGGTCTGCAGTTAGCAACTGGTGGCATGGCCATAAACCAGCTGCATCATCTTCCTCGCTCCTTTCCATCCACTACAAATTCTGTAACATTGCCTCATTTTCATCATGCCTTCAAATAACTTTTTTTTTTTTTTAAAGACTGCTTCTTACTTAAATTGTTAGGAAGGGTATTTTTTGTTTTTCTTCTTTTCTGTTTCAAGAAAAAACGGTCCCCTTTTTTTTTTTAAGCATGTTATGGACATGGTAGTTCAATCAAGAATGTTAATAAACAAGAAGCTCTATTTTTCATACTACTATTAATTTTTAGCATATGACAATAGTAGGACTAATATTTCCCTCAATACCCTTGGTAGTTTTGTTTCTTACCTTTTAAACAAACAGCTGAATTAATGTCTTCAATGACAGCAAAGCCTTGTAATAGGCACAATGAAACTATTACTGCCACAGCAGGTGAAATAGGGTTAGGGTGAATGGGAAGAAGGGGGAAACAGCAGAAAAATAACCTCAATGAGCCATAAATCAAAGGAAAAGGATGTACATGGCAAACTTAAGGTGAACAATTTTTCAGCATGATATAGATTTCATCTAAGCATTTACTTAATTACCAAATTTTATGAATCTTTCATTTAAATCAAAATAATTCCAAGAATAACTCTTACCTTCTTGTTTTACTGTTGTGATTACATGTAAGTAGACTTCTTTATTTTCTTCTGAAGTGCACTTTGGCTCTGTGCATCTCCTGCATTATTCCAAGGGCTGAAAATTACTAGCGTGGCTGCGTGACTACCCCAAAGCAGGTGTCTTGTATAGGTGCAGTTTTCAGAAGAGAAAGTGAATTGTCTCAACGATTGGAGTAGAATGTTAATTTTTGCTTAGAACATGATCACCTAGCAAGATGCAGGAACTTGGTCTCGCTGTAGTAAAGCACTTAAGCATTTGTTTAAAATTAAGCACATATGATCTCATTGGGTCAACAGCTTGCATGATTTAACATCCAATGAAAAATAATAATTCTTACCTAAGGGGGCCTTTATTCAACTTCTGTCAATTAAAAAATGGCTTTTGTTTTGTTTGGAAAATGATTCTTAATTATAGCCACCTGAAATGAGCTCTTTGATAGAAAGGCAGCCCCAGCAAGGCAGCTTGCCCAGGGGAGCCTCCAGCCACAGTCTGCCTTTGGTAGGTCCCCCATACGGGGAGGGCTTGGGGTGTTTACCTCAGAATGGGCCCTCTTCAAAACCATGGGTTGTGAACCTGCCTTGAACATGTAATGGTCAAATTGCCTGAATCCTGTGGATTGTGCGCAGCAGTATTTGGGTAGTTTCTCCCAAACCAGAATCACAGGGACTTAAACTTATATCTGCTTCCTATAATAAATGTTTCCAGGTGATGTAGGTGTTACAGTTCTGTCCCCTGACCAACTAGCAGAAATTACAGAAAACAAACAAACAAATCACTTCTCCCAGTAGGTAACATTTAAATTTACTTGCTGCCTTGCATAACCCATACTTACAAAACAAAATACCATTTTAATGAATGATGCCATTAATAGTGGGCTCTGTTGCAGCTGAAACAGATGCAGAATTTCTGAATCAGAACATGCAATCCCTCCTATTAAATTAACCTAGAATTAATTGTCCCCAGTGATTCTTACACATATACCACAAAACAAGTTTGTTCTCTTCTCCCCTGCAATCACAAGACTATTTCCAGACAACTTCGAATAAAAAACAATATTTGTAAGTCATTGCTGTTTTCCTGTTAATGAACTGCAATTATGTATGAATATTTTTACAAGTTTATCGTTGTTTGGATTAAGGAAAGGTGGGATTACTGCAGATTGTGCAGGAATATGTTCCTAGCTACACCAGAGAAGTTTGCTTATTTAAAAAAAAATTGGTGTAGGGCAAACAAAATAAATTTTAAGATCTTTGTAATGAGAATAGCAGTAGGAAGAATGGGTATCTGCACACTCATGTCCAGTTAGCCGTTATTCAAATTGCATGTTAGTGAATAGTGAAAAGGTTGGAAACAACGTTATGTGCACATTTTACAACTCATCTCATAGTTCTGTTCAGGCCTGGAAAGGTATGTGTGTATTTGTTTACTGCACTGTTTTCCTTGTTCGTGCATAGAATCACAAGGTTGGAACAGACCTACAAGATCATTCAGTCCGACTGTCCACCTATCACCAATAGCTGTCACTAAACCATGGCCCTCAACACATCATCTAAACATTCCTTGAATACCTCCAGGGTTAGTGACTCCACCACCTCCCTGGGCAGCCCATTCCAACGCCTGGCTGCTCTTTCAGAGAAGTAGTGTAGTATTTCCTAATGTCCAGTCTGAATTCCCCCTGGCACAACTTGAAGCCATTCCCTCTCATCTTACCACCAGTTAGACAAGATAAGAAGCCAACCCCCATCTCATTACAACCTCCCTTCAGGCAGTTGTAGAGAGCTGTAAGGGCTCCCCTGAGCCTCCTCTTCTCCAGGCTGAACAATCCCAGCTCCCTCAGATGTTCCTCATAAGGCCTGTGCTCCAGACCCCTCAGACTGTATTCACTTGGCTTTCTTCAAGCTTACATACTGGTTAAAAAAAAGAAAGAAAAATCCCAAAACAACATATTGCTCTACATGCCTGATCATGTATTATTAGTGGCCACTTTGGTTGTGTTTTTCTAAGAGGTGTAATAAGTGATGAAGTACTTGTCTTTGAACTCAAATACAATGCTAAGAAGGAAATACTATGCACACCCGCACTCAGAGCTGCTTGCTGCAATGGGAGCAGAGCTCTGGGCTGCCAAGAAACACAGAGGGCTCTGGTGGCAATATCTTATGACATTCATCTCACTAAGATATGTTAGTGAGAGATGCTCATCATACTGAACTGCTGGTTAAAGGCCAAGTCTCAGTCAAGTAAAAAGTCACAGAATGGCTTGGGTTGGAAAGGACCTCAAAGATCATTTACTTCTAACTGCTCGTCCGTGGGCAGGGCTACCACCTCCTAAATCAGGGGCCAGATCAGGCTGCCCAGGAGAGAACAACCATCTTAGCATTACAACTCATAAAAGGCACACTGCAATGTCTACAAGTGAAACACAGAAGTAGACCTTAGATAGGTGCTGCTGCTGCTTTAAGTCTTCAGTCCACTCAAAATAGTTTTTCTAGATTCTTCACATCATAAATATAGACAGGGCTCAGCAGCATTCCATATATAGCACGTGGTAGAAATACCATAGTATGCAGCAAATGAAAAGAAAGAACTATTTTTTGCCTGCAAATTAGCTGTCACCACTTCATTCTAAGACCTTATTTATGCCTTACAAAATGACAAGTCTGCATTAGCACATGGTTTCTATGCTGACATGAAAATGCACGTAGCCAAACTGCAGAAGTCAAACATATCTGTGCTTAATTTTGCACAACTGTAGCTCTGAGTGCATGCAGTATGCTGTTCATACACCTCTTCCCTAAACCAGGACTACCATCTTAATATTCCAGCACCATCACTGTCCTCTTGTGCTTGCCTGCAGCACTGCATACTCCACCCATGGGTGTGCTGAAGCCTACAGAACACAGCCATCTCCTGCTCAGCAGTAAGGCACAGAACATATAGTACCTTGGTCTTATTTCTCTTTGAAAAACCATTACTGTCCTTGTTAAAGAATTAAGGTCTTAAAAACCATCACATTCTGTGCAGTTTTGGAAGAAAAAGTGTGGGACACACACCATGCTGAGTGCTGACAGAGCAGGGAGACTCACCCCAGGTGAGGCACTGAACCTCAGGGTATTTTACCTCACATCATATTAGACATAAAAGCAGGCTGTCTATCTGCCTGAACTCTGCTTGGACACAACAGAATTACTATAATCAAGGGAAACTGAGGAACTTGGTGAACATCTGCTCTCATAGAGTTCAAAGGGATCTCTGGAGATGACCAGATCCCAACTCTTGCTAAAGCAGGTTCCCCAGAGCACATTACACAGGTAGGCATCCATGTGGGTCCTGAACACCTCCAGAGGAGGACAATCTCTGTGGGCAGCCTATGCCAGTGCTCCGTCACCCTCACAGCAAAGAAGTTCTTTCTCAGGGAATGGACCACCCCCTTTCAGGTGATGATTTAATTAGATTTTGGCAACAGGTATGGGTAATGTCACAGCTTTAAAAAAGACAGCCTAATAAGGTTTGCAGCCTAGGGAAAAATCGAGGTCAGTGAACTTCCATTTCTTTTTTTTTTTTTATCTTTTTTTAATCAGAGACAGTACCTGTTGTATTATTACCACTGCATCACATTGTGCTGAGCTGCAGCTCTTGGCATGAAAGAGGTGCTGGAGGATTGCATTGTTAAGGCTCGCAGTGCTTCTGCAGAACACCTTAACACATCTCTGGCAGGCAGCCACCCTATCTTCTGGTCTTTGTCTGCTGTCTGAAAGCAGAAACAAGCCACATACCGATTACTTACACTGAAACACATAGCTCCCTTTTAGCTAAGATGATTAAACCAAAGCAATATGTATAAAAAGGATTACTTTTAAATGTTACCTTGGATAGCTAAGCTCTGTCAGTATCATTTGTAAACATTTAGCATTTATAAGTTTTTATGAACAACACTACATTACTCTCTCCAAAGGTTTTCTTGCCCCTTCTCAGGAGTTTGCTGCACCATCTCCTTCCAAATCATAACACTAAGGTTAAATTCATAATGTTTTTAAGTGAGTGAAGTCAACTTTAGGAAAGAGAATTTTTCAGTTAGCATGAGGACAGACTACAAGTGCCACACAGGTGAGAGAACTGCTTGCTTTTGTCATTACATTTCAGATTGAATCGTCCTGAGAGAGATTTGCAGTGCCCTCAGCCATTTTTCTGATGCCTGCTTCCTCAGCACTGAAAACATGCTCAGAATCTGCCACCTGCCAGCAAGGAAGCCAGGGGCACTTCCTAACCTCTGCTTTGCTGATTAATCCACCCACCTCCTGCTCTGTCCAGTCTACACATAGGATGCACTGACCCCAGTGCAGGTGGTGCCCAGATGCTACAAAAAGATGCCTTGTCCCCGGGTATCCCAGCCCAGAGGGTCAGGACTAAACCCTGAGAATGGTGGTGGGATCCACAGATCTCTGCTGACTGTCAGTGAGCCCTGTGTGGTAGCCCTAAGAGTTTATACACTGTTCATACAGGAAATCTGTGCAGAGCACAGGAGAGCGTGAGACCTGCTAAAGACATCTGTTGAAATAAATAAATAAATAAATAAGAGAATATTCCCTACCCAAATTCTCCTGCAGATTTTTTTCTGGGAGACACGCCCAAAGCTTTTCTGTCTTTTTGCACTGTTCCATGAGGGGTCTCTGCAGATAATTATTTAAAAATGTTAGTGGGCATAAAAAATTCTAACATACGTGAACATAAACCCCAGAAATGTAAGGATAGAAGATACTGATATACGAATGCACTGAACTGAACTGATATACAAAGAACAATATCATAGTATCCGTAAGACTGGAAAAGACCACTCAGACTATCAAGTCCAACTGCCAACCCACCCCCACCATCCCTCAGTGCCACATCCACACAGTTCTTGAGCTCCTCGAGGGACAGCAACTCTACCACCTCCCTGGGCAGCCTATGCCGATGCATTGCTACCCTTTCTGAGAGGAAATTTTTCCTAATATCCATCCTGAACCTCCCCTGGAGCAGCTTGAGGCCATTCCCTTTCACACTACCACTGCTGCCTGGGAGAAGAGGCCAACCCCCACCTCGCCACAACCTCTTTTCAGGCACTTGTGGAGAGCAATAAGGTCTCCCTTGAGCTTCGTGTACATATGATCACTCACAGCTGACACCATAATAACTCTATAAATAATCCTTTGAATGGACAGAATGTTGGTTATGATTGCTGGTAGCAGTGAATGCTAGCAAACATTTCACTGAATCCTGCTTACGGGGAACCATTGTAGGGATGTGGCAGGGTAAACTTTGAGGCTCAATCAACAAGTGTGAGTCATGTCAAATGAACAACATGCAAAGTCTGATGTTTCATCTAAATTGACCTAAAAGGTACAGAATGTGATATTATGGAACCATTTATGAGAAAGAGGGAACTTGTCTCCCAGACAGCACACTTCGGGTTTATATAGAAGGCTCTGTTTGAGAATGTCTCACTGAAAAGGCTAAGTCCCTTCTTAGAACCTACAGAAAACCTCTATGCAATTGGTGTGATGCATCAGAATAATGATTAGTGGCAATTGCTGATATTTGATATCAGCAACATTTGGAGCTGGTAGAGTTTGTTATAAGACAAACACAAATATGACTGATTGAACTCCTTACTCAGAGCAGGTTTTTCTGCATTATCAGCTCCTTGCACTCTCTTCGGAAGCGGTAACAGAGTTGTGGTGGGTGGTTTTTTTCCCTGAGTCATTGGTTGCTTGCCCTAGAGTATGAGAATAAGATGCACAGTGTTACGCTCACTGATTCCCCAAAGGTGCTCAGACCTTTGGCCTTGTGTTTTGCATTCAAAGGAATCTTACTAACTTCCCTAGAACCTTAAGTTAAAATATTAATACAAGTTTTACTCAACATAAAGTATAATTTGGCAAATCTGTCTCAAAGACAGCACAAGTATGAACGTGTTTGCTTACCACAGGCTGCTTGGTGGTCTTGGCAGCAAAGGCACGGCGAGTAGCTTGCTCTTCACAAAACTTGATGTGCTTTGGTGCTGCAGCCTCATTGAATCTTCTCAAGCAGAATGGACACTGAACATAGTCTGTTCATAGGAAAGGAACAGCTGGGGTCACAGCTGCTACAGCACAGGAAAGGAATCACCCTACTTCACTGGAGTACCCAAGATGGCTCCATCAGCTGGTGCCCACAGTGAGATCCCACCAGCTCTTCACATTTCAAAAATCCCAAATTAGAAAATCAGGAGAATTACTTGGGATCCTAAAACATGTGCCTATGGTATTAACATAGCAAAATACTATCAGAAGGAAATCCCTGGGGATTAATAAAAGCAAATTAAAATACCTAGACTTATTTAAGAGTCAAAAAATATTTCAAGACTGCTTTTTCAGTGTGGCCATCAACATTTTTATTTATTTTAGTGAAGTGCATTGCCTTTGGACACTGCTGTGTAAGACTTCCATGTCAGCTAAGGGACACAGAAAAAGAGCCAGGTTTCTAGGTGTGAAGTACACAGCAATGCTTCCTATAGTCATTTCTGGCAGCGTTATAGCTCTGATTCCCCAGAAAGCTCTTCAGCTGCATTTAGCACTGGTGCAGCCTTACCCCTTTCAGTGAATGGTTGGTGCTCAGGGTCAGCGTTCTTTCAGCTCAACACAGTCACACTCTGCCCTTGTACTGCACTTGTCAATCTCAGGCTCCCAGCAGTGGGAAGTGGGGCAACGGGGTGTGGAACCTATTCGGAAGAGGAAGAGCACCTCTCTCCTTCCCACAATACATGCTCTTTCTCTCCAGCCCTGAGCTATTGGGTATACTCTCCCACCACACCCCTCACCAATTTGCCTTTCCTAAAAAGCAGCTCTCCAGTTCCTTTCTCCACAACTTCCCCAGCTCTTGCACAACTCCAGTTACAGAGAGAAAATGAAGGCATTCGCTCATAGAGTTGGTGGAGTCAGATGAGAAATAACAGAGTAATTAAGGTATTCAACAGTGGAAGTTCAGAGAGAAACTTGACCCCAATCAGGGAGGGAAGACATATCCTGCTGCTTATACTGCACTGCTGACATCTAGAAGAGGAGGAAAACTGGAGTTCTCACAGCTGGTTTTGGTATCAGTCATGAACTCCTACTCTGTAAGGGAGCTGAGAGAGCCCTCCCTCCCTCTTCCTTTATGGCTCAGGAGGGACTCCACAGAGAGTGGAGAGAGACCCTTTCTAAGATTGCTCCTACATTTCATAAATCACTTATCATGAGGAATACTGGCTGTACATTTCTGGATCTGTAACTTCTAACACAGCGAGCTCTGTGCAGAGACCACACCTGCTTATTAGGAGTAAAAGCAGTCACATTTTCTAAATGACTTCCCCTAATGGCACAGCTGGGATGGGGAAGTAGATAGTGGAAAAGCTATCACACAGCAGCAGGAAGTCTGTGTGCTCTGAATTTGGCCTGAGCAGCGAGGAGACATGCTGTACACTTCGTCATGCAATGGTACCATTTGTGCTATACAGGCATCCCAGTTCTTTTCCCAAAGCACTGACACCAGGCTCCAAACTTGCTACCTTTATAAGCCACAAAGGGACAGTTATCTTTCTCTTCCTCCCTACTCCCTCTTTACTGCTCTCCTCCTGAAGCCAAGAAACACAGATAAAAAATAGAGTATGGAAGGAATTCACGTGGTGCTGTGCAGGGAGAATCACAGAACTGCAGGGGTTGGAAGGGACCTCTAGAGATCATTTAGTCCAACCCCCTGCCAAGGCAGCTCCCTAGCCCAGGTTGCACAGGTAGGTGTCCAGGTGGGTCTTGAACGTCTCCAGAGAAGGAGACTCCACCACCTCTCTGTGCAGCTGTGCCAGTGCTCCATCACCCTCACTGTGAAGAAGTTCCCATGCACATTTGTGCAGAACTTCCTAGGCTTCAGTTTGTGGCCATTTCCCTTCGTCCTATTGCCACACACTGCTGAGAAGAGTCCAGCCTCGTCCCTTTGCCTCCTGCACCGTAGATATTTATAGATGTGAACCAGAACCCCTCTGAGTCTTCTTTTGTCAAGGCTGAACAGACCCAGGTCTCTCAGCCTTTCCTCATAGGGATGTGTTCCACGCCCTTTATCATCTTTGTGCAAAAAGTCCAGCTGTGAATAATAAGAGCTCATTGCTTTGCTAGAATTTGGTACAAGATCAAGAACAGGGTAAACTGAGCCACAAACCTGGATTGATGCTTGGTGGGGGAGGAAGTGGAAGAGGACGGCCTTCTCGCGTAGCTTTCATGACTTCTCTGGCTGACTGAATGGCATTAATAAAATCCTCATGGTGCTGCCTCCAGTTAGATTTCTTCACCAGCTGATTCTGTAAAGGAAATTAAGGAACACAAACTATGTTCACTTCCTGTGAGGGACAGGGAAATGTCTTAAAGCGAGGGCTCTCCTTTCCTGAGAGAAAGGATGAGATATTACCAATGAAGTAAACTTTTTTTTTTTTTTTGAAAGACACAGGAAAACTGAAGTAGCCCTTTGCCACCTATGAACAGCAGCAGCAGAGGGATGAAAGAACAAAACACTCCAATAAAAGCACTCCAGTGACAGCAGACCAAAAGGTGCATAAGAAAGAATAAGAAAGATTTTATGATCAATGCCATCAACAGTGATTTGGTATATCTGGGTAAAACTACATGTGTATGCACAACTTCCCCTCCTCCTCACCATCATTACGTGAAGAAAACCTTGAAAAGGAGGCCATTAGAGACTTGTATGGTCCTTAGAATACATAAAAGGACATTTCCTAGAAAAGCAGAGACACTTGGTGCCCAGAGTAGCCATGGTACCTGCTCATTTGGTTCCTGGGCTGAGAAATATTCTGCAACATCAGCAGCATAGAGAGGGGGAGGAATGACTTTGGCACTGAGTCAAGAACATAAGCGAGGGTCACCCACAACATCCAGGCTTTGTCCTGGGAAGAAACAATTGCCTTACTGAATAAAAGACTTCATGCAGAGATACTGCATGCTTCAGTGTTAACCATACCTTTGGTGGGGGCTGCCTCCTCACAGTTCCAATATCTGTTCCCTGCAGTCTCTGTTTAAAAGAATCAAAGGGCTTGCGCTTCTTGTTGAAGGCTTTCTTGCAAATGGGCTCATGTCTCACCTGGGATGCAAAGAAAAATCATTTGTGGGCTAAGTTAATGCTTCTTTACTCTTTAATATCTTACTCAGGCTTAAATATAACTTGTGTTCAGGAGTAGGAAGCTGAAGCAGTACTTTTCTCCAGGTTCTGTTTTACTCCTGAAGGAGTTCACCAGAACTTTAAAAAACTGAGTGCAGCTGCAGTTTCAAATGCTCACATGCTGGGGTACAGCAGGAAAAAACACAGAGAATCACAGGTTGAGGCTGTTCACACTCCCGGTCTCACTGGACTTTTTCCCTGGCCCCGACACGTTCAGTTTTCTTTCTTTCTTGGTTAAGAGGAAGAACAGACTGCTCCTGCTCAAAGGGCTGATGTTTACATTATTAGTCCATTGAGTTTAGATAAGTATTCCAGACTCAGTGCTCCTCTGGCAAACAACAGCCCTGTTCATCCCATCAGCACTGCCAGAGCAGCGACAGCCTCGGGCTAAAAGGGAGCAGCTGTGTAAGTGTCCAGTAACAGCACACAGTAACTTGACAGCTTGGAGGGAAGAGTAGCATCTGTGGCTGAAAGCACACGGAGCTCCTAAGCAGAAACATCCAGGGTTCTATGCACAGGAGTGCCATGCCTCACACAACAAAAGATTTAAGATTCAGAGGAGGCACAGCTTTTTAGCAACAACCTGACCCACCTGCAGCAGCACGCCCAATTTTCTCTTAGTGAGAGTGAGGTCACAGCTATATCCTTACTCCAGTGCTGAGGATTACACCTATTTGAGCCCATCTGGAGCTAGCCCATTAGAGACTCCATTCCTACCTTCCTTTACTTAGTCTCCTTCCCCAGCTCTCAGTTATTCTTCTCGATCTTCTCACTAATTTCCCCACACTGCTCCCTCAACCACATTTCTCTTCCCTGTGTCATTTGAGTTACGCCACTGTCTGACCACGGCATGTCAGTACCAGCAATGCTGGGCCAAGAATTGCCTCTTTTTACCACAATACACCTTTCTAAATTCTCATTCCCCTTTGAGAATTTTCCTTTCTACTCACATGCTTTAAGTCCTTCTAGTTCCCAGTACTGTTTGACAGCAAACTCGAGAGAAGTAATCCCCTGCATGGCACATGGGATGGCAGATTCATGGGCTCTGCTCACTGATGAGCACACCATCCCATATCACCAGAGGCAGAGAGGCATTGCAAGGGCTTGTACCACACGGTAGCCCTAGCGATGAGAAACCTCCTCCTTCCTGAGCCCAAAACATAGATAGCTATCTAATTAAACAAATTTCATTGCATCACTGAACTGTAGGGGTTGGAAGGGACATCTGAAGATCAAGTCCAACAAAGCAGGCTCTCTAGGGTAGGTTGCAAATTTGGTAATCAGACCATCATTGTCTGTCACACCGCTGAACTGCTGATTCCATGTTGGTCTCAGCACTCACAATTACTCACTTTTGCCATTTACTACCCCCCTTTTCCTTTTGCTAGCTCTGTTTCCAGTTATATCACAGAGTTGAACTGGGATGAGGAGGGCTCCAGGCAGGGCCAACTCTGTCAGAAAAACTCAGCAGTTGTGACGTTTTAGGCAAAGGGTGAAGCCCACCCCTTCAGTCTGTAACCCAGGGATCAGCGAGGTCAGTGGGAATCCATTCACTTCAGCAGGTTTTGGAACTGAGCCTGCTGCCTACATTAGGTTGACAAAGGGACCGCTTATCGGATGGTTTATGGGTCTGTTTCTCCCAGGAAGCCTGAAATATCTGATACCATCTAGAAAGCTGGAGCACAATGGAAGCTTCAGGTTGCAGGATGCGACACAGGTCAGTGGTTTATATCTCAACAGGAGAGAATACATTATCTCAAACATGACATAGAGCAAGAATCTGCTTTTGGAGAAGGAGATAAATTAAGATAATCTGCAATCTTGTGCTGTCACGGTATTTTTATGAGCATTCACCTATTCTCTGATCAGCTTTACTGAGGAAAGCAGTTATTAGATCATTTGCTCTGCTAAACACGTGTGCAACCCATCTCTCCAATAACCAGCCACCCCCTCCCCCAGTGCCCACCCCTCCCAGTTAAATGTGCTGACACTCCCATTTAATAGAAAAGCATAGTTTTACCAGAACATCTCGTGCAAAACATCTTCCACAGATTCCACAAGGAACCAAATCTTGACTCCCGGCGGCTGCGTAAGAATTCAAAGTCTCAGTTACATGGTACAGGAGCACTGAACTACACTACAGCTGACAGTCAGACCGAGCCCTTAATCTGCTGAAACCATACATTTCGTTGTCAGGAAAGGATCTCAGCAGTCATGAGCCTTTTTGCACAACCACTTCATTTCTTCTGCTCCCACAAGGCAAAAGTTTTCCTTTATTCCAAGCGACACTTTTTGTTCTCCACATGTCTGCTGATAAGGCATCTTCTTTCATAAGGACATAAGTGGGAGAGGAAAGGGGATGAAGGAGAAGCACTCATTAAGTCACTGCTGCATGAATTCTGGGAGCATAAGGCCTCACCACTCTGCAAGCCAGAAGGCATCACACTGAGTGTGACATCACCGCCATTCTTAAGACAGAATGTGTCCATGAGGCACTCAGCAGCACTCCAAGATGGTCTTACTTTGCAGATGCAAATTGCTAGGGGGTTTTGCTTTTAAATCAGTCACTTTTTGTCCAAAAAACAAAACAAAACAACAAAATTAGATTTATCTAAGATACACAGAAGACATTTCTGTAACTCCAGAACTACTTACGCATTCTCACTTCAGTGCAGGGATGTTTCTTGCATTAAGCAAAAACAGCTTTCAGAAATATTTGAACATAACAAAGAGCCCTTTTCACAAGGCTCATAATCTGCAGAGGGAAACACTTCTACATTTAAGCATTCCTTACCTGCTCTGGCTGAAACAAAAAGAATCTTTGTATTGCTTCGCAGGAGCAGATGTGTAACTGCTTTTGTTTGCTTTTGTTACCTCTTCATTCATATATTACTATACTCCAAGGCACAGAGAAAGTTTACAGTATTGCACTGATTAGAGAGAACAAAAGCAATTCTGTAACTTCTGACTCTTACTCTATTAACTGTTTAAACTACATTCCACTTTTGTTTCCAAGAAATATCTTTCTGCCTGACTGTGCTTACTCTAGACTATACTCCTCAAGTGTCATCCTCCTCCTGCCCCATCTCTTCATCATTTGCATCCCTTCAAAGTTGTGACTGACACAGCTTCTTTCACAGATCATTGTTCACTCGGCAGTGAGAAGTCATGACAAACGACAGTGTACTGCACAGGACTGCTGACATTAGACACACTCAGTAGCAGGAAAGGACTGGTAAAGAACACAAGTCCTGTCTTGTGTAAACTATTTATAGTGAATCACAAAATCACATTCCACACAACCCATTGAAGTGTCTGCTACTCACTTGCTCCATTTAGCTCCTGTGCTGGTATCTGACTCATCTTAACGTGATGCTTTCTCAGATTTACTCTTCAGTGCTGTTATCAGGAGTCCTGAGCTCTGGGTAGTCAGCCTTTGTCACTCAGAAAGCTGAAGTTTATAGCAGCCCAAGTTGCCATGCATCACAGTTAACAACTATGACATAAGCAGACCCCTCTTAAGCATGTGGAATTCATGAATACCAGTACAGATACAAGCTAAATGAAAACCCCAAAACTTTTCCAAATGCAACAGTTGATTTCTACTTGTTTACCACAAAACTTGAGCACAACTATAACATGTTTAATCTTGATGTCAATACTGTATTCACACTTCAGCTTTCTAAGCAGCAATGAAGAAAACTGTGGATATACCTGTTCATTCAACTGGCCAAAAACACATTACTTCATCAACTAAAACACATTGCAAAAGCTTTTCCCCACAGCATAAGTATTAAGCCCTCCTGTTAAATCTTGTCTCCACCTAGTGTTCATAGAAAAGAAAACCATTCTTGATACTTCAAATTTTGTAGTTGGTAGTCATTCTGCCCTACAGTTTTGGTTCCTCAGCTACTTGCCAGTAAAACAGGTTGCCTTCTCACCCAAAGGCAAATACTCAGCTC
The DNA here is from genome assembly GCA_013399175.1 of Odontophorus gujanensis. Classification (NCBI taxonomy): domain Eukaryota; kingdom Metazoa; phylum Chordata; class Aves; order Galliformes; family Odontophoridae; genus Odontophorus; species Odontophorus gujanensis. The sequence continues at coordinate 55,697 of VXAB01003490.1, forward strand.
TAAAAACTCAGGGTTGATGTATTCACACGAGAATGGGAAGTTTCAGAAGGAATGACAGCAGATCTCATACCTTCCACTTGTGGAAGACTGCTTACCACCAGTATAATTCCTGTGTACAGTAAAGGAATTTAAGATCATGCTAGATCTGTAATAGAGGCTTTCTGCTCACCTTCAGAAAGATTTTTGCAACAGTTGTGTTGGGTCACAAGTCTCTATTTCAGTGAAAGCAAACTAAACCTAAGATGAAGAACAGTATCTCAGGAAAATCAAGACAAGGGCTATCTGCAACAGTTCTAAACATCTATCATTTGTTACACGTGAATTGCCACCCTTTGACTACTTGAAGCAAAGTTGCTTTAAACAGCAACAATAAGTGTCACTGACAAGTGCTGTTGCAATACTTAAGTTTGGCAGATAAAATTTGTTGCAATGTCTAAAACTCAGGTAAGAGGGACGTTCAGCTACACAATAGCTTTTTAGGCATCTTCACTTAGAAAAAGTTATTCTAGGCCATTCATAAGGCCTTCATTATCCGAACAATAAATAACCAACCCATGAAAGAACTAAGGAGTGGGTGAAAACTCATTCTTTTCCAAAAACGTGCTATAGCAAGGCACTGTGTTTAATGGCAAATATAAGGGAGAGATAAAAAGATACACTGCTCTGTACAAACTCAAATTTAATACAGGAACCGAGCCAACTCCAGTCTGAATTCCGCAGGATTCTGCTGAAGTGCTGAATGCATTCAACACGTGACACCTTCTGCTCAATGATGGTTTATAAGAAAAATAGATTTTAAAATTTCGGTACACCTCTAGGGTAACAAATGTTTGCAACAGTTGCCAGGACCCTCATGACAAAAGAGACATTCATTCATTATTTAAGGTGTAACTTCAGAAAGAATGACAAGTCAGTGGTACTCAGTACAGCAGTATTGAATCACCCACTGTGCATGCCTGGTAAGCCTTAGTTAGGCAAGTTGGCAGTTCCCTTCTCAGTGCAGATGAAATCAGTGTTTCCACAATGAAAGTCCCTGATTTCAAGACAGCTTCAGTCCTTGCAAATTTTGTTTCAGATTGAGCAACTCTTTTTCTTGCCTTGTTTTCTCCAATTTGAAAGCCATCTTGTTGGCTTTCTTCTCCATTCTGCGTTCCTGTGAAAATGAATAATTATAAATTTACGAAACTGAAACCACTGTAATTAATAGTTATGGATAGTGAAGAAAGAAGCCATAATTGTCCTGCTTACAGCATTAATTCTTGTACTAATTAATACTCAAACAAATCTGTTTAGCTCTAGAATTACTATCTTTGATTAGCTGAAGTTACTAATATGCTGATAATTTCTGGTACTAAATAAAGCTGATAGTTACCAGTGTGGCCAATCAGTTTCTCCATGTTTATTTTGGAGACTTTTTACTTCATATGATTTGAAATACTGTTTTCTTTGCTTCACTAGGTAAATACTGAAATACAAATGCTCCCTTCAAGTTACCCAGGTGATAGCAGCCACAATAACACCCAGACTTTCTATACAGAAATCAGGAGTACAAAACCATAATGCTTTTCCTATTTTTTTCTAAAGTACTAATAATAATTCCCTTCAGACCAGAAAGTTTTGTCCATTAATTTCTAGACCAAAAATCAAATGGGTTTTAAAAACATTCATACGATAGATAATAGAATTCAGAGGGTATCCAGTTTTGGCAGGGCTTTATTTAAAAGAAGGCATACCTTCCGCTCCTCTTTTATTGCCTGCTTCCTAGCTTTGCGGTCCTCTTTGCTCTCATTTTTGGAACGGGGCTGTGTCGATGCCCTTGGCAGGTCACTGTCATTAATCATCTGCATGCGTTCCACCTGCTTAGCAGTAAGACCCTTCTGAGGCAAGACGTGGAGAGGAATTCCAGTCTTCGAGGAAATTTTTATTGGTTTGGGCTAAAACAGACAGTGTATATGTATTAATGGTCCCTAGCTTCCTCTCCTGGAAGTGCAGATTGCAGTGCCTTATCTGCACAGAATAAAAACAGTAGACTCAAATTAGACAGTAATAAACATGCTTACGTATTCTTCCCTCAGAAAGATGCACGTTAATCTCAAAGTAAAATCAATCACCTGTAATTTAATATTACTGAAAAGTGGACTTAAGCAGGTTCTCAATACTGCCTTTGTGAGGCTTCAAGATCAAGGTTGCCTTTAAAAACCACGTGTGCCTGGCACATCAAGCCCTGCTCTACTTCTCATGAGGAACTTCCAGAAAGAACTAGAGTACATCGCCTCAAACTGCAGAAGTGTCAATACAAATCTATTTTCAAGAAAAATCTCTAGTATGAGGGTACAGGACGTAGATGACAATAAGTTGAATCAAGAGAAGAGAGCAAGGAATGTGTTTTCTTGTTAAGTTTCTGCTTAGCTATTACAGAAATTCTGAGCTTCTAGTGCTTTCATCAATCAGGTCTTACTCAGTTTTCCTTCTAATATAAATACACACACATTTTAAAATATATTTTTATAAATACCTATACATCCAAACCCTTCTCTGGTGAAGCTGTAGTGCTGAAGGCTAATACCCTTCCTAACATTTTTTTCTGGTCACATCTACCTTTAAATAGCTATCCCAATGAGAAAACAATCACTTCTCTCTCATTCTTTCTTAAGTCACGTTGTTAGTTTGAATAATTTTAATGATCTTACCTTTGATGGTTCCTCAATAAGCTTTGGGTGATTATATAGGTTTGAATATGTACCTAGGTCACATAGATTAAAAAAGAAAAAAGTGAAGAAAAGCTTGGAAATAAAAATCAGATACATTTATTATGAATCATAGTACTAGTCTTTGAACGCAGAAAATTACAAGAACTAAGTAATCTACACAAAAGCAGTAGTTTTTATCTTGCATTATTCCTGCTGTTATGTTTCAGAAGCATAAACCTAGAAGTACAGTTTAAAAAGTGCCAAGCACCTCTCATTTACTTTGAAATCCTAAGAGTGAATAAGAACTTCAAATACATACTCAAAATGGATTCGCAATCCCACTTTTCTTTGGGTTCCTCAATAACTAGAGCTACTATTTCTTCTTTTTCTTCATCACTGTCTTCATTTGCAGGAGCATCTTCAAACAGTTCAGGAGTATCCAATTTCACACAACTTTGAAGGAAAAAGAAATGAGGTTCATCTTTTCTTGGAAATGCTTCATTATGTAAAAGAAGTCCTCAATAAAACTCTAAGCTAAAAGAAAACTGCTCCCATTACAACTTGCAACAAGAATAAGCATTGCCACTCTAAACTAAAGCTTGAGGGCCAGAGACAAATGGTAATTATTTCTGCATCTAAAAAGTATGTGGCACACAATATTTGTGATTGGAAAGGAGGGAGAGAACATACTTTGTAACATGTAAGCACCAGAGGTGATTATACACTCTCCTACTGACCACTCATACTTCACCACAAGGGACACATTACCATATCTTTCAATGAGGAAACAAAAGGCTGACACGTGTACATCCAGTCACTTAGCTCTGAAATAATATCACTTGTTTAAGAGGAGAATAATTCAACACGTTGGTGTGAGGTTGCTTTATAAGCTGTGATTTGGGTCATGCTCAGGTTGCACAGTGGCAACATCTGTCTTTGAGTTTAGAATCACATGACCAGCTTACAGTGCTCCACTGCTGGTACCCAGCTGATTCCAATTCCCTTGGCTACAGAACCTGTTAAAAACTTAAATTATATAGAGAAATTTAAGTTGCACTAGAAAGAGAAAGGAAGAACACCCCTGTACATTCCTTACAGTAGATATAATAAAATTACAGAAAAGCGTAACATAATAGAAAGCATCAAAATGCCTGCACTTAAATTTTAATCATGTCCTAACATGCCTGACTGACATAAAGTCACACAAAGAGGAAGAACGCTCTAATCAAACCGTTTTTGTTGCAAGATGCCATCTTCAAGTCCATGAACTGGAAATAACATACTCAACTTCTGGCATAAAGGCATGGTGACGTAACTATGTATGTGTAACAGTGTATCTCAAAGTACGTACTTCTTTGCCTTCTCTTTGAAGAAATCACTCAAGACTTCCTCCAACCGAGTGTTGTCTGTGTTAAGATAGCCTTCTAATTCCACATTATCCAAAGCTCCAATTTCATCTTCATCAAACTGTTCAAAAAACTAAATAAAGAAGTGGATATCTTAATTAGATCACACTTGTACAACTCTGTGACAGTGTAGAGCTTTACAGATCTCCTTTCATTTGCCTCTCTTTCCCTTCTCATTTGCTGAACAACTGTCAAGAACACCTGTAGTAGGATTACGAAGTTATTGCATGATAGTATATGCTACTGAAAGAAAACATGCAGACCAGCTTCTGCAAAAATGTTTTTTGAGTCCTAATTTCAATCAGTACATTAAAAAGCTTATCATCACTCAGGACAAACGTTACCCCACATTTCCACTGTTGTGATTTAACTTTGTCCACATATAACAGCATGGAGAAAGGGTGAAAGGAACAAGTCTATATAAAAAAGCTTTATGTGATTTACTGTGGAGAATGGAGCTCCTCATAGCAAAGTGTTACAACAACTGTGAATGTTCTTTATAGTCACTGGAATAATTTAACTAAATGATCTGAATGTTAGAACTTACAATGATCAGTTAACGCAGTACCCTATTTAATACAATGCACTTTGAGCACACAACATTAAATACTGAGTGTGTGCAGGTAACAGCAGTTTGGTGCCCTAACTACCAAAGACAGGAAGAATTTGCACAGCCATACAGGACACCACCTCATGTGATGAACCAAAGGACAAAGAAAGAAGCATTCAAAGCCCTTCTGTGTGAGGGTCATGTTCTTGAGCTGCCTTACCTTCTCAAATCTGTCATCCAGGAGGGTTAACTGCTCATTCCTTCTCATTACTGAAGATGTCATAGAATATTCTGTGAAACGACTCCTGGTTTCTTCCTCCATAAAAAGAAACTCTTTTCCCTGGCCATTAACCCCATCGTCTGACAAAGGGCCTTCTGAATCATAATCTTCATCATTACTGCAACTATCCTTTCCATCACTACCATCCTCCACATCTTCCCATTCATCTTCATCCTCAGCATCTGATCTCCTGAACAGAATTACAGAACAGTTTAGAACAACACACTTATTTCCACAGCTCTGCTCAATGTCATGCTCCCTAACACAATCGCCTAAAAGCTGAAAATGACTTTGATAACTGTTGAATCACACATCTGTACAGTGACAGTAAGGCTATGTTTACATTCAGCTGTATTTGTCAAAGTGGAAAAATACCACTCTTAAAAATTAAACGTGGTAAAATTTATCACTACTTATTATCTTTCATATAGTTTTACAAAATAGAAAGAAATAATAGTGTGGTAACATGCAACCCCATGACCTTCAGAAATGCTTCACAAGTAGTGATATCCATCAGTACTAATTTGTGGGTTCAAGATAGCAAATGAAACCCATCTCTTGCCTTGGATAATCCAAGTAACTTTGATTTTTTTAAGCTACCGCCCACATAACACATGGTGATACTTAATTCCTTTGACAGAAATGTATTAAATTTGAAATGTGAAACCACTCTTGCTTCCTACAACAACATATGAAATAAACAGCAATATGACTATGCATTTGTGACATAAGCAGTTCCACAAAGCTTTACGTACTCTCCCTTTGGTTCATTTGCTTGTAGAACAAAATCATCTTCCAGAATGTTTTCTGGATTGTCAAAGTCAAAATCATCATCAAGAGCTGCAACAATATCAGGGTCAAAATCCAGCCGTGGTCCTGGAGAGTAGAAAAGAATAAGTGCGTAAGTTGCTGTGACATCCTGAAACTACCTTCCTTGATAAAGAGCAATTCAACTTGACTAGCAAAAGATTAAACTTAAAAGACACAAATTTCCTCCAGTGATGTTTTGTGATTTGATACAAATTGACCAGTAACTCATCAGCCTCTTGCTCATCTTCCTCATCCAGAAAAGAGCATTTCTGAGATGTCCTAAGCATCCAGAAACATCTTTTAACCTGTTGTAACATGTTGCTTAGAATATTATTTGATAGAACGAGGGAAAATGGTTTCAAGTTCAAAGAGGGAAGATTTGGGTTAGATATGAGGGAAAAAACAGTGAGGGTAGTGAGGCACTAGAACATGTTGCCCAGAGGTGTGGTGGATGCTCTGCCCTGGAGACACTCAAGGTGAGGCTGAATCAGGCCCTGGGCAACCTGATCTAGCTGTGACGTCCCTGTTCATTGCAGGGGAGTTGGACTAGATGGCCTTCAGAGGTCCCTTTCAACTCTAAGGATTTTATGATTCTGATATTAGAACAGAAATGACTCAAGCTACAGTACTGTAGTACTGCTCCCAGCCCCTAAAATTTTCCATGTTACAGAAGTGTTTCCCTTCTGCGGCTAGCACAAGTGTGTCTAATAGCCTGCTCTCAGGACACAGAACTATCAACATTAACTATCATTACAAAATAAATAAATAAATAAATAAAATCAAAACATACAACCTAAGATAACTTGAAAGTGAATGTTCAGTACAGTACAAACATAGGTACATGCAGAGCATACTTTTACGCCTGTAACACTGAAATTAAACTGAAGGAAAGTAAATGTGTTTCAGCACTTGAAAAGAGGAATTTCGAGAAAGAAAATCCAGTTACACACTTGCAGTCAAACTGATGGAGTCATAAATCAATAGCATTAGCTACAGAATATTGCTAGTACTGTAAGAAGCTTTTCCCTATTATGTGCATTGGATAATAGTAGTAACTTGTGGCCTTTCCCCCTCTCTTCGCAATGCTTAAAAGCAATTATTCCTGACTGATGGAAGTAGGTCTCAAATGGAATCACAGATCCGGTACTGATCATCCTTTATACCTGCTGTTGAGTCTATTCTAAAAAAACTAACAAAAAAACCCCCAAAACACTATTGTTTTAATTACAGTGTTGTTAATTACTGGGTACTACCTACATGGTAACTCCTGTTACAGAAAGGTACGAAACTTTACAGTACCTGAAACAGGAGCTGCTTTATTTAGCAGGCCCACATCCTCTTCAAATTCAGTGGCAAATACTGAAGAAGGCAACTTAATAGATGGAGCCTAAAACAAACAAAGAAAAACAAAACACTAGAAGTGACTGACATGCAACTGCCTATTTTATTACTTGACATTATTAAATGATTTTCTATTCCAAAATGATCCAGCATCATGAAATTCCACAAACTAAAAACATCTGTACCTCTGTATTAATAGTATTACTGTCAAAAATACTGCTTACTGCAATTCGTTGAATTTCATCCTCTATGTGACCCTCACTTGTGATGACAATTCTGCCTTGCTGACCACGGACAGCAGGGACAAGCTCAGAGGGGCCAGATGCTTCTTTCAAATGCTGCAAATAGTCATAGTCATCATCAAAGAAGACTCCATACTTCCGCTGCTCCTCCCTTCTCTGCTCCTCATGGCCCTTGGAATTGTAAGAAAATAAAACAACAATTAGTTATTTAAGTCCATTTAGAACTTAGCAAAAAGAAAAGTAACACCTCCATTGACAATACCCAAACTCATAAAAACAAGCAAAAAAAAACAATCAACCAACCAAACAAACAAAAATAACCAGAACTAACAGCCTACTACCCCCCTGCTGAAAAAAAGCTTTCAAGCTTTTGGAAAAAAGGCATTTTAAGAGATAGTAACAAAATTAGGTTTAATGTGTTGATGAACGCATACTGAGAAGGAAAGCCTTAAGAAAACACTGGTTCATTTACATTAAAAGAAAAACAGGAGTAACAACTAGTACTTCAATTAACTGGACCACTAAAAAACTGCTCCATGTTTTACAATCAGTTTTTTAAATTCTCAGCATTAAACACAAGCATACACCATCAGAAATGATACTCTTTTTCAATCTGGATTAGATAACACCAACTCTACAGTCTTCTCTCCACTCATTATTCTATCACACTGTACATTAGTGTTATAACCATGAGGTTGCTGTATGAGCAGAAACCTAAACAACTTCTTCCATAAACAACAAAACTAACAAAGCTGGATTTTTTTGTTTGTTTTTGAGATGGCTCACAGAATGGCTTAAATTGAAAGAGATCTTAAAGATCATCGAGTTCCAACCTCCTGCCATGGGCAGGGCTACCCTCCATCAGTTCAGGCTGCCCAGGACCCATCCAACTTGGCCTTGAGCACCCCCAGGGATGGGGCACCACAGTTTCTCTGGGAAGTTTATGCCAGGGCAAGCCATCCTTAACTCATCAAGCAGTAACTCACACCTATCACGTCCCCTACAGTATGTCTTCATTTTATATAAGCGTGCCTAAGTGCTATCTTCTCTCAGGCAGCTTCGGATCAGTCCAGTTGTGTGCCACTTTCCTGCCCTGTAGCTCGTGCCACCCTCACGAACCCCGCGGTACAGCAGGCGCTTACTCTCTGTGCAGGCAGCAGGACTCTCTGCGGGGCGGTGTCATCAGCAGCAAGGGGATCCCTCTGACTTCTGTGCACCAAGTGAAACGTCACCGCCTTCTTCTTCTCTATGAAGGGCTTCTTCTTCTTGTGAGGCTGCAAGGGGACATGTGCAGAACCGTTAATGAGATCCCGAAACAACCTGCGGAGCCGCCCCCCACCCCACGGCGACCACCACTCACCATGGTGCCGGCACAGCCCCACGGACCGCCGCCTCCACGCGCGTTCACGCGGCCCGGCCCCACACGGGAGAGCTGCGGCTGCGTGCGGGGAGCAACCACTGGCAGCAGGGGGATACGGACGGGCCGCCGCTCCAAAGGATTCTTTTATCCTTTAGCGACAACCACAGCGACGAGCCCTCTCGCAATACGACGCCGTTGAAATCCAGAAGGAGGTTCTGTGAACGTACGCAAGGTATTTCTCCGCCAACCCGGAGGACACATCTCTCTCATTGTCCCCCACACGGCGGAGAGTGGTCCCTCCCGCCGGCAATGGCGGAAAGCGGCGGGGCGGCCATAGGGCACGGCGCATGCGCAGTGGCGGGCTGCGGTCCGGCGGGGCTGTCGCTTGAGTTAGCGTTAGCTGCGGAAGTGGTGGGCCTTTATGGGAAATCGAGGTAGAATTGTATAGTAAAACAACAGCTTCACCTATCCTGCGTGCGCGTAAATACGTCTGCGTGTAGGTAACAACCTCGGCTCCCGTTGGCACGTGCTTCCCGCACGTCGCTAGGTGTCCCCCGCTCCCCGCCTGCCCGACCCTGGGGAGAGGAACCGGGTCGCTGACCGCTTACCTTGTGCTTACGGCTGAAGCGTTGCCCGAGCGAGCGTGGTCTCGCTGTAGCGGTGGCTGCCTGGAAGAACACAGTGCCTGAAGCACGTCCTTGTAACACAACAAACAGCTCGCCCTACCTGTCAGGAATCATAGAATTATCAAGGTTGGAAAAGACCTTTAAGGTCATCCAGTCCTGCTGCCCACCTGTCACCAATAGTTCCCCCTAAATCACCTCTCTCAGTACAGCATCCAAATGCTTCTTTTACGCCTCCAGGGATGGTGACTCCACCCCGACCCTGGGCAGCCCATTCCAGTGCTTGTCCACTTTCTCAGAGAAGTATTTCCTAATGCCCGAACTGAATTCCCCCTGTCTCAACTTCAGGCCATTCTCTCTACTCCTGTCGCCAGTCACACTGGAGAAGAGATGGACTTCCAGCAGATCTATGCTACCGACTTTTGTCTTAGTTCTTACAAAGCATGTATGTTTGAAGGACAGCCAGGACACCCTGGAGGTGCTCAAGGCCAGGATGGAAGGGCCCTGGGCAGCCTGATCCAGTGGGGGCAGCCCTGGCCATAGAGTGGGATTGGAGCTGGGTGGCCTTTGAGGTCCTTTTCAACCCAATCCAGTCTGTGATTTTATGACTCAATTCAATGGAAGGTTTCAGGAACTCCATTTCACTTTCCTTCATTTCACTTCTGCACAGAATGACTTCTAATTCAACCTCTGGAGACCACTTTCCAACAAGTAACAGCTCTCTAACTCCACTACACATGCCCATTTACTTGCTAGGGAGTCAAGAACAGAATATTATCTATAAAGATTTTCTAAACAATTTTATTGAGGTTATTTACTTCATTTCGTATTTATATATATTTATATATACATTCACATATATCTATAACGGAAAGAGCCAAACATTTGTCTAAGGCACTTGGAATTGTGCACAACAGAGTATCCTACAGTACTGTACAACTGGGCAGCACACTTTTTTTTTCTTTTTTTTTGCTTGTTAAATAAAAACAGCATAAGACAAGCATAATATATGTGTGGAAAAAAACCAAAACATAATACGTTGTGTGTATAGGTATATGCTACAGTGCAGAAGCTGTAATTAATTCATAGCTTTTCCAGTCATTTACATTCACAGATATGAATACACCTGTGCAATATCAGATATTTTTAGTCATGTCTTTATAGTTATCATATTTGATCACTCTAAGTTACACTGCTAAAATACAAGTAACTGCATTTGTTTTTTAATTATGTAAAATACTCAAAGTGTAATGCTCAGTACTGAGCTGTGCCCTGTCCCTAGCCAACCTCAGCTCTGCCACAAAAAACAGAAGTTCTTGAAAGTCTCATGTCTGAGGTACAGTTGGGTCTGTGAAACAGGGCATATTAATACTGGCATGATTTAATCAGAGTGAAAGCAGTTGGACACGATGTTCTTTATAGGCCCAATCCAACCGAACTTTTTCAATTCCATTCCATTCCATTTCATTCCAACTTGTTCTATCTCCACATCCTTCCCATCCTTACTCACACAAAAGTCCACTGAAATGATCTACTGATATTTTTGTTGTTAAAAATCATACCAGCTAAAACAATTGTCCAAAACACAGTATTTCTTTAATTCCAAAATTTATACAAGTTTACATATCAGTATACCACCACACAAAGTAGTGAAAGGAAGATATGTTCAGCAACATTTTACCATATCATAACAATGATCAAATAGGGTTAGACTTGACATAGTATTGCTAGACTTTTTATAGAAAGAATTAGTGATTGAACGAGCAGATACCAAGAATACCATCAATTTCTTTATTCCTATCCAATGCAATATTTTGGCTTCTAGAAAACAATGAAATATTGGTGAAATGCTGTATCCAGTTCACATGAGTTCTGTTCCCAATAAAATCCTGAAACGAGATGGGAGCACTGACAAAATGAATCAAGACCTTATTAATCATTAAATTTAATAACTAGAAACCTGTCAAAACATTACAGTGAAATATATTTTTTCTCAATTCCTCCCTTTTTCTATATAATAGATTTCCATTTTTTTTCAGACTTCTTTTAAACACAAATGTTTATCTGTTCTGGGGAATTTACTTTTTATTTAATCCTCAAATCTAGGTAATTTACTCATCTTTTTATTTGAACTTCAGAATATCTTAGTATCAACATAATATGTATTTTTGGGTTTTTGTCCATCAAAAGCTAGGTCCCAGCAGAGGGTATTGCACTGAGCTTTGTACAATAAAAATAATCACAATAATGGAGCTAAATGTGGGAGCTCCTAAAGGCAGGAGGAAAGTTTAATTTGTTTTTTACCCTGAGTACATCTTTTTCAGTTCACAGCAGCAGGCCTTGACTTCTTGAGATGCAATTAAAAAAAGATGATGTAAAAAGCAGTAAATGACACAGTTCTGATACACTCAGCAATGCAGATGTAGACTTTGAGCTTGGTTTACACTCCTATGAAAGCATTAGCAGGCAAGTTAGAAGGGTTCACGCTGTCATCCGGAGCGGTGCCAGAGTGTGGGCCTTGGGGCATCAAGGCCATCATGTCGTGTCAGGCCTTTTCCTTCAGCCCATGCCTGGGCTCCAGGTGGCTCTCAAGCAGCTGGGTTGGACACACAGTTTTAGTCTTCTGTTCTTATAACGATACAAAATGGAGGCCCAGACCATGTATATAACCAGGCAAAAAAGCTGCTGAAAGTACTGTCCCACAGCACAGGGGCAGGCAGTGAAAGCCACTGCAGTGAGAGGCACGCAGAGCCATGCAAAAACACTAAATCCAGCCAATAAATACAGCCTTTGCAGACCTGCCAGAGGCTGTATACATGTGCAGTCATTGAAAGACATGGCTCCTGGTCCTAAATTGTTTCAAACCACTCCTTATGAAATGTTTTTTTGGTTTAAACAATCACTGCCATTTAGCTTTCTTTTCTTTACTATTCTTTGTAGTTTTTGATTCTACACACTTACCACATTTTGAGGAATTTCTCTTTTGAAACTGTAAGGACTAATATATCTTGCCCAAAGGAGAGATATTCTAGAACCATTCCAATTGGTTTTGTAAAGAATAAATTAGGATTTGCTCAAGCATCCACCCCTCTACCCATACATCAACACGCTGTCATGCGATAAATGTGGCCCAGGGGATCAGTTCAGAAACCACTTTTTCAGGCTGCTCATTTTCTCCTGTGTGGATGTAGACATCTGACTTCATGGCTGACCTTGTGGAACATAGCTATGCATGTAAGGCATCTCATGTGCTCTAGATGATATTGAATTGAACTGTTCAACCTGACTGAAATTTACACATTGATCCCTTTTAATAAGCTGCCCTGTTCTATGTATTGTATGGGAAGTCTTATTCTTTTCTTTGTCATTTTTACATCTCCTTTTTATTTCTTTCCACCGGGATTGCTCATTCATGAGTTTCTCAGGACTTAACATGTTTTTTCCATGCTGATAACCATGCAGCATCATGAGGAGTTAAGTACACAGATTTCTGACAGGCTGTTGTAGCAACTTGAAGGCGCTTGAAATCATCAATACAGAGGACCAGGAGATGAGCAGCAACTCTGCTGTAGGCAGGTCAATAAGGTAAAGCAAACTTGCTTCACAGTGACATACCAAAATCTCATTTTTTATTGCATGGGTAACACTCTACAGCTGTTGCTGTCCTGCCAGTTGATATTTAGAATATAAAAATGATATAAAAATTCTAAGTCTGTGCATGAGTACAATACACAATGGATAGTTTATGTTTCTCCAAATATACTATATTTTTACATAAATCCCAATAAAGGTAACTCTTTTTGTCCAGTTACATACATTTGCTTAAGTAGTTTGCTGAACTGCAGGCAAAAGAATGCATCTGATTATTTATCATGGAATTATTAAGAAATTACACAAGAAATGAAAGAACAGCTCAACATCTCCACCGAGGCTGGCATTCTGTCTCCAGCAGCGGCGCACAATGAATACTTGGAAACAAAACAAAACAAAACAAACAAAAAACAGGAGGAGGATAGGAAAAGCCTAGGAGATACCTCACCTACAGATCCTCATGCTTTATGGCAAAATGCAGTTTGGAGAAGCCTGAGCCAGAAGTTGTATTCTCATCTTTGTGCCTTAGCTCTTAAATGAGAAGGCAGCACGTTTCTTGTCATTCGTGTTCTCAGCCTGGTCTGAAGGAATGTCTTCTTCCAGAGTCACTTGGTTCTCTTCATCCTAAGAGCCTAGTAAGTGTTAGTTCACTTACGTAATCCTTACATACCCTGACATGTCAATGGAACTGCTATCTTCTATAAAATTTAGATGGTCTGACCTGACCTTGGCCAAAGCTATTACTCTGTCTGTACCCCAGCTATATTTCTGCCTTGAATATCTTGTCTGCTTCCAACAGTTTTAAACTGATTAAAGCAGCACTGAGGTCTAGTTAATTGTTCCACTTGTTTCCTTTGAAGTGAAATACTGTGTCTTATACGTCAAAGTCAACTGACTTAAACTTTATAGGATTTTGGACACACATTTCCAAGTTTGGCAACAAAAAAAGAAGCCTTGTGCAGAACTATTTATTAAGTGCTGGTATAAGTTTTTAAGTTTGGTCTTCACATTCTAAAAATAAAAGATTAGCATTCTACCAGGACTGCTGACAAATCTTCACTCTAATGGCCTGATCATTTCTGTATGATTTAGTGCCAAAGCATACATTTTCACTGCTTCATTGATGTCAAAGTGGTGTTTCTATATTTATAAAATGATGGGCCTTGCAGCAGCTGAACTGCTTCCTGCAAATGGAATCTAAATGCCTCTTATTGATTCCATTAAAAAAGGAAGGTGCTTGTTCTTTCCTTTGCTACAAGCAAGTAGATGGCTATCTTATTTGATTATTGGTATTTTTGAGTCACACTTCATTGAATTTTTACTAAAATACAAATGATCCTAACAATCGTTTAAATCTATTTTCTTAAAAAAAAAAAAAAAA
>VXAB01003490.1:70162-108775 GCA_013399175.1 Odontophorus gujanensis
AAAAAAAAAAAAAAAGAGTTTGTCAACTCATTTAAGATAATAGGATGCCAGCTGTTGGAAAGCACTCTCCTGTTGCTTCAAGTGCCCTTTACTAAAATAATCCACCACATTTATGCAAACCTGATCTTGCTGTAAATATCAGTAAAGAGGGAGATCTAATTTAAGCCACTAAATTGCCCTCCTGCCTTTAGGCTGCCATCTACAACAACAACCTTCCATTTTAGAAAATAAAAAACATTCCACAAGAATCTACTGCAGGTTTTGAGGTAAGAATCACATCTACGCAGACCTTTTATTGCCTGAAAAAAAAAATACTTACACTTCATAACTAAAAACTAAACAGGACACATAAAAGACAAAAATAAATTGTAGTATGTACACACATTGGAAAGGATAAATAGCGTATATATTGTAATACTGCATTAAATGTATGCATATGTGAATTCCAGACCCCCCCCCAAAAAAATGCTGTGTACATAATTCAAAGGATAAATAAGTGCTAATATATGAGAGAGAATTCCTTAGTGTAAACAATGCCACAGACTTTTTAATAGGTTTTGGGGCAACTTACAAAAAGCATGTATTGCCTTTCACACTCCATACCGCTTAATTTGAATAGCAGTCTTCACATATACAATTCCAAGATAGTATAAAAATTTATGGATCTAATAAGCATTCTTCACACTCAACAAAAAACAGGCTGCAGATGCTCTAAGGATTTTCTATTAACTTTCACAAGACCACAGATCAAAGACACACCGATTCATATGTGAGTCCTTCCTGTAAGCAGTGCAAGGGTTCTCACACGGAAAACGTCCTATTAGCAATCACTGCTCAAACCTGCCACTAAGGACTTTTGTGCCCCATTTCAATTCTGAATTTGGATCCACACTAACATGATGTCAAAGCTGTCACTATTGCCTGCCATACGTGAGGAAGATAGTGATTCCTCTGGTCTGAATGGGAAGTGACAGGTGGAAAGGAGTGTTTTTAAACACAAATAGTTTCATTGCATTCATAGTGTCAGGTGTCGTTTGCTCTCCGAATCCCTTTCACCTATTTCCGAGGATCCAGAGTACGTCAACATTAAAAACCGAAAAATATATAAACTTGTTCTGTATGAACGTTCAATGTACTTTCTTGAGGCATGCTCACTGGGATTTTTCAAAAAGATGTCTGAGTTATAATAGGACTAATTTCTGGCAACTGTATTTACTGGCACCAGAGAAAATTACAGTTCTTCACTAAAGTACTGATGACATGAGGACCTGTGGCTTTTTGTCTTTCTCAGACAGGCTGCTGCCACTAGAATCTACATGCACAGCTGCTCACACTCTTTTTTTTTTTTAAAAAAAAAGATTTTTCCCACTGGCCAAGTGCATCCCTGAACAGTGCCACCCATCCTACTATTCTCTTTTGGCTGACAAGGGAAGTCTCCCTCCCCCTGCTCTCGGTCCTCCTCACGCTCCCCTCCTCAGTTACTCCCAGTCACGATGCCATAAGGTCTGAGGAGTTCCTGGCCATAGGCTCTCAAGTGATTGTCTTCTGCTTTTTCCGACGTGTCAAACTCTGATGAAGACCATCAGCTCCTCTCTGTGGGCTGCCCACAGCACCATGCTCTGTCTTAGCATCGAGAAGTATCTTTGTTAAAGCAAACACTTCATATGGCTTCTCCTCCTAGTCAATTCATTTGTTCATTGATAAAGATGAGGGCCACATCCTTCATTAACCTCAGGGCAATCTGCAAGACGCTCACACTCAGTTAAGTTCCAGTGCAATCTCGGGTCTTCAGGACACAAGGACTTCCCCAAAGAAAACTGTTACATAAAACATGGGATGTGGTCATACAACTATGGACGATGAAACCTGAAATGATAAACAATTTAGAATTATATTACTGCAACTGACGCACAGCTATGATGTGGCTCAGGCACTGGTATGTGTCTGTCCACCTGCTATGCTACAGCCCCCAGCACAGTTTTGTTTGGGCCAACTGCTGCTTTTCCAGATGCTGCCTGGGCACAGCGGGGTTAGCAAAGGCCAGCAGGAGGACTGGATGCAGACAGGGACAGCAAGACACCCTGACTTGGTGGTGGAAGGGAAGAGGTTAGTTGTAGGAATCCAAGCTGTGCAAGGCCTGCTGGCCTCAGGGCTGGACAACAGCCTCCAGAATGCTTTGTTTAGCAGCACAGATTGAGCTGCATTGCATCTCCTATTTGGAGAGACACTGACGATAAATCAGAAAAGCTTTGCTGAGCCATAAAAATTAACTTTCTGTTTTTCAAATATTCTACAAAATGAGGCCAAAAAAACCCCAAAAAACAACAACAACAACAACAACAACAAACCCAACCCAAACCAACCAACCAAAGAACAAAAACAACAACAAAAAAAAGGATATTAAGGGTTTTTGTTTTAAAGTAAGCAACAAATTTTATAACACTGCTGAAGCTTTCTTTGCCAGCTGTGGCAAATGAAGGCCCAAATACACTTCACCGTGTATAATGGGCCCAGAGAAGAGAAATAAAAGGAAGCCCCACTCTCAGCAATGTGGTACAGAACAGGAAAGGATTTTTCAAATACAGGAGGGGTCCACAAAAGGTCACATTCAGAAGTATGTGGTTTATCTGCTGAGAGTGGGTACTGCACATTGCAAAGAGAAAGGGTATTTTTATTTGTGAAGAATAACAATATATTGGGCTATATACAGCTCTTCCATTAAAAGGGTTTTATAAACATACTAATATCCTCTTCCCAAGCTTTTATTTATTTCTTATTTTTAGAAACTCAATTTCTTGGATTCTGTTACAGAGTAACAGAAGGAATCAATCTAAATTAGTAGTAGAAGAACCATTCAACTGACAGTTATTGCAGTAAATAACGAGCAATGAAAAACAGTGGTTTTTCTTTCCCAAGTTTAACATCAGATTTGAACAATTCAAAGATGCTGTAAATACTGACTGTAATAACAGAACTTTTTATTATGTGAAATAATGTAATTAACTGTATGCTGTAAGAAATTTTGTTTATCAAGTAGTTTACTTGTTGTCTCATTCTATCACAGAGCTTCACAAATAAACCTTTGGTAACCAATCACCGGTGCAAGTTTGTACTATCTCAGTGATCATCCTTCAAACAAATATTTTTCAGAAGAGTTAATTCCTTCTCTGGACAAAGACATTTGTCTATGGGCTTCATGAAACAAATCACACTGTTGTTGTATCAGTCCAAATGTAATGGGGAACTACATCATTTTAATTGAAAGGTCCAGGAGGAAACTGAATCTCTTTTGCTTAAAAATGCAATTGACTTAAAACATCTGCATTAATTTAGTTATCTAAATAGGCTTTTTCTAGAGTTGCTCTATGCAGTGGGCCCACAACACATTCAGTGAAAATAAAGGGTGGGGAGGGAGCGGAGAGAATCGTATTATCCCTTGTGATGAAATTCCTCCAGGACTCTATAGTATCACTGACTGTATTTGCTATAATTTGGCTATGTCTATTTTTGACTCTATTTTCCAAGAAACATCTCAAAGAAAGTTTTCACTTTTTAACTGGTTTGTTACTCCACTGGATATTTTGGTCAGCTTTCAAGAATCCAACTGTAATCAGTCTCAACTGTTTTCAATTCTAGTGAAAAAATATCTGATTCTTTTTGTATGACTCATGCATATTTGTCCTTATGCTTCTATAATGCAATGCAACTCAGAAAATAAAACAACTTTAGCAAGGGTTTGGCACTCCATCTCTTTCACCCTGATTTCTATTCTTAAACATTTTCCTCCCCTCCATTCTGAAGCCTGTTTTAGATGATTAATATTTTTATAGTTCTGAATAAGATATACTAATTGAAGAGAAAATGACACCAGAAGCCAAATGAAAAGACAGAGAACTGTATCTGAAAAAGACATTTTCTAATTGACAGAATGTGATTTGAATTTTTATTGTGACATTATAGGATTCGTGCTCACCTTCTAGGATCCTAAGTTTGATTGAAATAGTGGGGCAATTGTCTGTATTTGACAATTCTGTGTGAAAGTGAAGACAATAACACTATTCACATGATGTTGGCTGATCCTAACAGCAATCTCTACTTGATGGTGGCAGTTTTTAGGCTTCAGAATTTCAAAAGATACAGATGCCATGGGCATGGCAGGAAGCACCTCTCCCCTCCTAGGAATACATCTGCCCAATTGGAAGCTGTACTAAAAACTGGACACTCCAGAGTTGTGATAGTGTTTCAAACAAAATCTTCGTGTTTTCCAATACAGAGAATAAAACAAGTCTGGATTAAAATATTGCAAGTGGCAAACAAAGAATATTAGATTCTGTCTCATGCCCCAGAAAATGCTATCAGGAGTTTAGGTGACTCCCCATAATATCGATGGAAACTTTTCTGAAGTTCAACACATCATCACTAACCAAACACATTTACAAAAGTGTATACCTCCATGAGCAAGAGAGTACTGCTGGAGGACAATCCCTCCTTTTTTTTTTTGTGCTGCAGGACTGTTAAATTCACCAGGAAGGAATTTTTAGTCCTTTCAAAGGATTATTGTTTACATTTCTCAAACGATGTTTCTCCACTTGGCAGTTGATCCACTGCAGTCGCTTTCACTGCCCTGTCAGCTTCAGGGATGTGTCAGCAACACTGAGAAACCCCCCAGAATCAGCAACGGGATTCAGGTGGGATTCAAGGGAACCAAAGTCAGGAGTCTATTTAGTTATGAGACAGTCATAGAGGACCTGCAGAAAGGCAGCGGGTAGCTGTCATGGTCCTCTCACTGACTTACAAAAAAGATGGATTCACCCACCTGGTAAACTGCCGACTTTCCTCATGTACTTCCATTTCTGTGCTTTTAAATTCATTCAGTTCTTTCCGTATCGCCGCCTAACAAACAATGATGATACACGCAACCATAAGGAACATGAAGAAAAGAGTCCACGAGGAATCTGACCCTGCTCTTGCAGGTTCACAGATCTCACACATTTCTGATTATAAATATGAATGATTTCTTTTCGCTTACAGCTATTTGTAGCAATAACACATTAGAAAGAAAATCAGAGCATGAAATATCAACAAAGAAAGAAAGACAATATCTACTGCAGCAGGCAAGCCAATCCCCCAGAGCAATATGAGATTTGCTACATACATTAAAAGGAAAAGGGACTCTGTCACGTCAACAGTCACCTGTCGAGTTTGCATCTGCAAGGGAATTGTATCTCCTTGCACAGCCCTAGAGGAGCTGATGAGTGACGCTCCCTGAACAGTAACTGTATGAACAGCAGGATCCTTGCATCTCTCCCCAGAGACATGACTTCAAGGATGCAAGATGAATAGCACTTCTAAAGTGCGAATTAGTCACTCGATTTGATTAATTCTATGTAAAACTGCACAAAATATTTGGACATTTCATGCTTTTAGTTGGCAGATGCTGAAGAACAACATGAATTCAAAGCACTTTATAAATGCCAGTCCTTGCTGCTTATGTTAAAAGAACAATAATCTATTTACTTCATCAGGTAAAATATATTATTTCTGAAAAATTCTAATGCATGCGGGACAATCAAGAGATCAGGCCTAGCTACTATGTCTTCACAAAGACAGCTCCTGCTTAACCAGCCTGATCGCCTTTGGTGACCAGGTGACCTGCCTATCAGATGAGGGAAAGGCTGTGGATCTACCTAGACTTCAGTATGGCCTTTGACTCTGTCCCCCACAGCACTCTCCTACAGAAGTGCGTGGCTTGGACAAGTACACACTTAACTGGGTAAAAAAAAACTGGCTGCAGGGTAAGGCCCAGAGAGTGGTGGTAAATGGAGTTAAATCCAGCTGGTGAGCAGTCATGCGTTGTGTTGCCATGGGTCAGTACTGGGGCTGGCCCTGTTTATTATCTTTATTGATGATCTGTATGAGGGGATTGAGTGCACCCTCAGTAAGTTTGCAGGAGACACCAAGATGGGAAGAAGTGTAGATCTGCCTAAGGATAGAAAAGCCCTACAGAAAGATCTGGATAGGCTACATTGATGGGCTGAAGCCAATAGGATTAAGTTCAATAAGACCAAGTCCTGAACTTTGGTCATAACAAGTCCATGCAATGTTCTTTTTGGGAGGGGGTTGGGGTAGACTGGCTAGAAGGCTGTGTGGTAGAAAAGGATCTGGGGGTGCTGGCTGATAGCCAGCTGAGCATGAGTCAGAAGTGTGCCCAGGTGGGCAATAAGACCAATGAGACCCTGGCTTGCAGTGTGGTCAGGACTAGGGAGGTTATTGTCCCCCTGTGCTCAGTACTGGGGAGGCTACACTTCAAATACGGTTGCCCTGGAGGGTGTCAGTCTTAAGACGAGCAGCTGAGAGAATTGGGATTTAGACTGGAGAATTAGAGGATCGGGGGAGAACTTGTCACTCTCTACAACTATCTGAAGGGAGGCTGTGGCAAGGTGGAAGTTCTCCCATGTAATTAGGGATAGGACAAGAGGTAATGGCCATAAGTTGTGCCAGGGGAGGTTCAGAATGGATATTTGAAAAAAATTCTTCACAGGGAGGGTTTTGATGCGTTGGAATATGCTACCAATTGAGGTGGTGGAGTCACTGTCCCTGGAGGTACTCAAGAAATGTGTAGATCTGGCACTGAGTGACACAGTCAGTGGGCGTGGTGGTGATGGGTCAACAGTTTGACTCAATGATCTTTTCCAAACTTCATGATTCTACAATACTAGAAAGGCTTTTCTTTCTGTGACAAATGATTTCACCGTTAAATGAAATGTCAGTTCATTCTTGCTTTCTCTTTTCCCTATTTTAAATAAAAAGCAGTGTCATTTCATTAATCTCTAAAGAAATATCATCTGGTATGCACGCCTTTCAACAAAGAACAGACATACAGCATGATAAAATTACAGCATCACCAGACTGAGGCCTCGTAAATGAAAAACTTAATTTTAAACTGGGTATGGTTCCAGTTAGCCACAGCAGCATGCTTATATGAGGTTGCTGCAATAACGAAAGAGGGAGAGTAATTTCTGAGCACAATATCAGTAGCAAGGACACCAGAGCTACAGCTCCATAATATTTTTACAGTACTATCTTCTGTTCCCGCAGGAATTAGAAAAATGACTTCCTTGGGAGAAAAGGGCAGGGAGTTTCCAGACCTGGGGCCTTTGCCTTTCTGCTGAGGCCAATGAACATGAAGATCACAGAAGCAACCTTTGACATCTGTTCATTACAAAATGAACTGAGATTAAAAAAAAAAAACATTCTAAATTAGATAGGAAACTCACTGCTTGTTCCAGGAAGCTTATCCAGGTTTTCTGGAAAGACGGGCAGGCTTCAGTGAAAATCAAGATGTTGGGTGCTCTGTTCTGTCACAGACTACTTGAAGACTAGAGGGCTCAGCCCTTCCCAGAGTGAACATCTAGAAACATCTGGGAACATTTTCAATGTCTCTGTCTTTATGACATGAGATTCTCCCCTTGATTGTCAGATGAACTGACATTAATACTAAAATCCAAGCTGAAATAAATTCAGCTCTTCACAGTCCTCACAGAGAAAACAATGGATTCTTGTACAAATCACTTTTCATGCCAAGCACAAGTCAGGATTTCCATGAAAGTTGGTTCAAATCCAATGCTAAAAGGACCAGAACTTTTTGATATGTAAATCCTGCTGCTTTCCTCTAATGAAGTGGTACAGGAAGAAAACTGAAGAGTTTTATTTGTTTTTTAAAATAGAATCACAAAATAATTTGTCTTATTCTTTGTAGTTATGCAGTGAAACTATTAATTGCTGTACATCTGGGGCAAACTTCCCAAGAAGGACTGTTGCACACATAAATTTAACTCCAAAAATTACAGCTCTGTCCAGGATTCCTTTAGAAAGAAGGAACAGCTCCCACCTTTTTCAGTTGAATGAACTGCAAAAGTGAATCTCAGTGATCCTAATGCAGGATTCTGCCTGCAGACACCTTGCCTGAACTCCAAGGATCATATCTATCTTTGCCAACACTGTGTGCCTGGCTTAGCAAGGATTTAAAAGCGCAGAGAATTTTGACCTGAACTGCCATAACAGCACTAACAAATGCTCTCTAAATAGGCACCTGAGTGAGTTTTCTTATCTGCAAGCAATAAATGTACAGCACCAAGACAATATCACTGCCTCCAGCAGATGTCATTCATGATGCTGGCACCAAGAAACTACAGATCAGAGGAACCAACCAAAAGGAAAGATGTGATCGTTTTCTTATAATCTACATTTGCCCCTTGCCTTGTCTGCAGGAGTTAACCTGGCCCATGGCTTGTCAGCACGACGGTCATAATCTGGAGAATCCGTAACCTCCACGTACTCATTAAACCGTAGGATTCGTCTTGCTTGAAGTTCAGCCACAGTAGGCCTCAGGCTGAGCTGTACGTGGAAGGCAGAAAATAGTATGCTTAATAAGGCGAAATAAAAGAAAAGCCGAGAGTATGATGTCGTCCCTAGAGGACTTTAATGGTGTTTCTAAACAGGGTCACTTTCAGGTGTCTAAAAAAAGGCGCTACCCTGGGAGCACTGCGTGGGAATGGGGGAGCAGCATGGCCTAATTTCTTCAATTATAAAAATAGCCTTTGTCAGGCAGGTCACAGAGAATCTTGACAGTTATCTCTGGAATATTAATTGTGACTTTGCAACTGTCACACTGTTTACCCCACTAAATGAGAGGTCCCTCAGCGTCAACAGTCAGACAGTCTGCTGTGCTCAGCTATAATACAGCAGTTTAATAATAAGTTTAACAATAAGCAGTCTATGGAGGGACCTCCTAACTAAAAAATATGCATTTTTTTGACATCTGGGGGTCAGATGTTCTATCTGATGATGCCCAGGCACATTGTTCCAGTCATCTCAAACAATATTCACTTTAATCAACTAAGGACAATCACACTCAGGAAACAAAATACCACCTAGGGTATTACTAAAGGGAAGGGCAGGTGAGGGAGATGAATAGAAACTTTCCCCATTCTCTTTCAGAGTAAGCTCCCAGAACTAGAACAGTATATCTACTACTTTATTATTTTATTTTATTTTGCAGAGACAATGAGCAGAATCCCACCTGGAGCAGTCTAGACTGCTGATGCAGCCAGAAGAACAGTGAAGGGATGGGCCCACATAGCTTTGCTGCCCTCTCTGCCTTAGGGAGTTCTTGAACATATCAGACAGTAGTGGTCATGCCTGCAGATAACTCCTTTCCCTTAATTATATGGATATGTAATTAAGCGTGGCCAGACTGTATGCTTTCCCAAGGTATGGAAAATTGGAATGAATGGGGTTTCCTCCTAAAAGGATATTGCCTCGTATTGCCCTTTAAACAGATTTCTAATCTGGAGACGTGACTATTTGCAGTGATGTATGTACACTGATTATTCAAGTTTTACAACAAAAACAGTCCTACGTACACAAATACACATCATTACCTTTCTACTGAGTCTACGTTTTATTTCTCTTTTGGCTTCTTGTTCCTCTTCTTCATTCTTCTCTGTTTTTAAAAGAGAGAAAAGCAGTGAATATTTAAGCATTATAACTGCAAGTGCTTATTTCTCATGGTTGAAAGCTTCAGGACTTCAAGTCTTGGTTCACATTTGCTCATATTTTATGGTGATCCTGCATGTGTTCTCTGCTTTTGGATTCTATGTGCTCTCATTTCTTTTTCATAGCCTAATCTCCTTGCAATTCTAGAGACATTTTGAGTCACCATGACGGGTCAGGAACATAACAAAGACAAGACTTCTGATGTTTCTTTTCTACGTAACAGCAGGCAAGAAGTACCCGGATAGAGCTGTCTAATGTTTCAATTACTGGAATGGGAACAAAGGAAAATTACATTTGTATTTTCAGAAAGTATTTGGGCACAAAAATGAAACAAAATAGTAATACATTTCTGATCTAACCAAACTGGTTTCTTAAGTGCCAGTGACAAGAACATTAATAAGGGCATGATTAGATGGACTCGACACTTTTTTTAAATTGATGTATGTTCTGAAGAAAATCATTTGCAGTATTCGTCCATGTCATGATTTACATGCAAGCTTAACTTTGTTGTGGCTGAAATACACCACCTAGAAATATTTGCAGCATTCTGATTCTGGTTTATTCAAAGTGAGGAGTTATGGATTCCAAGTTGTGCTTCCAAGTTAACTACAAATACAAAGTTCATTTGACTTCTGTGGACACAGCCAACCGGTATAGACAAAAAAGCACTTTTAAATCCCTGTGTGGCTCAACTATGGTCAATCTGCTGTGTTGGTTTAGACAAACTGGCTGCAAAGAGGTTTCCATGTTGTGGCTGGTATACTGGAGGTGACACCACGACAGGACACCTCATGGTACTTGCACATGTTCTTCGCTGACTCGAAGGTGCTCATGCAGGAAGAAACAAAGGAAAGGGGAAGAGGGAAAAACAATAAAAAGGCAAAAAGTAAAAGGCAACGCCAGTCCAAGAACTGCTTTAGGAGAAGATCCCAACCCTAGACTTCCATCAGAGAGATGCAGTCATACAGGCCTGTGGCCAAGATTAGGCTGGATCTGTTGTTGGTGGTGAGTTTATTAGAACACTGAAATGCAAGCTTTTCTCTTAAACTACAAACAAATGGGTGGCCTGGTTCCATCTCAGAACTGTAAACTGACAAAAACTGAAGAATGGAGACATAACATACTGATGTTTGTAGACTTCTGTTTAAACACAGTGTCTTTGCTACCAGTAGACACAGTAACTAAGGTAATTAAACACAAATTATGATTTTAGGGTTCCATTCAGCTGGGATTTGCTTGGCATATAAAATTTTGTCCCTTCATGAGTCACTTCAGTCATATCTCTTGTACAGAAAATGCAACTGTATATGTGAATTACTGGATACACATATGCAGTTACATATTTGAGTTTTTTACTTCTAGAAAGAAAACGCAGGAGCGACAGAAAAAGTACTGAAATCTGGTGGCTGCTGTTAGTATTTTGAATCCATTGTTTCTCCAGCAGCCCCTGATTCATGGCACTGACCACTCTTCCTCATACCTGCAATACCTGGAATTGCACTTCTCCAGAATGCTGAGTGGTACAGTGCTGCAGAAACACTGCCTTGATACAAATTCTTACTAACACTAAAAATGTGATTTGGCCTTTTTAAGTAAAAGTTTCGAAAGTTGCTGTAATGACACAAGAAGATGCATTGCGCCAAAATATGACTACAGACTGCAAAAAGAACTCATTGAGAGCAGTCCTGTGGAGAAGGACGTAGTGGTCCTGCTGGATGGATCTACTCTTGCAGCACAGAAGGCCAAATGTATCCTGGGCTGCAGCAGAAGAGGGGTGGCAGCAGAGAGAGGGAGGTGATTGTCCTTCTCTGCTCTGCCCTCATGAGCCCTCACATGCAATACTGCATTCAGTGCAGCACAAGAAGGATTTGGAGCTGTTGGAGCAGGTCCAGAGGAGGGCCACAAAGATGATCAGAGGGCTTGAGCACTTTTCTTATGGGGAAAGGTGGAGGAAGTTGGGATTGTTCAGTCTGCAGAAGAGAAGGCTTTGGGGAGACCTCACTGTGGCCTTCCAGTACTTGAAAGAAGCTTATAAACAGGAAAGAGATTGACTTTTTACACAGTATGACAGTGACAGAACAAGGGGAAATAGCTTTACCATAAAGGAGGGGAAATTTAGATTAGACGTTCAGAAGACATTCTTTTCCCAGAGGGTGGTAAGGCACTGGCACACACTGCCCAGAGAAGCTGAGGATGCCCCATCCCTGGAGGCATTTAAGGCCAGATCGGATGGACCCTGGGCAGTCTGAGCTGGTGGGGGGCAGACCTGCCCACAACAGGGGGAGTAAGAACTGGATGGTCTTTAAGATCCAACCCAAGCCATTCTAAGATTCTACGACTGTGCTAAAAATAATGGAGCTTGTGCTCTTTCTCTTTCAGGTATTGCACAAAACCCCACCCAGACACTAAGTTCTAGCTGCAGGTATGAACTGACTCACTCATCCAAATAGGAACATGTTAACACACAGAAGCACCTTTCTGACTGGCTTCAGTCAGTTTTAAAAGCAGATCTGATCCGTATGAAGTGGAGAAAGAAAGCATAAACACAGTGTTCCCAGCTGTAAGTCCCCTCAGATGTCCTGTTGCTGAACTGGCAAAGGACCAGCTGAGCAATTGCCTTTCTCTTGTAGTAATCTCTGATCAGGTCCCAGCAAGCTGGGGCTTCCCTCCTTCCCTGCCTGCAGCTCCTAGGAGATGTATAAGCACACAGATGAAACGGGGATTTGACTCCACAGTGAAACCACTGTATTTAGTATCATGGTCTTTGAGTTAAAAAACCCAATGATCAACTTAGAAGAGCACCCCTGGCATCAGTACGTTTGCCCTAAGAGGCTGTGGATGCCCCATCCCTGGAGGCATTCAAGGCACGGCTGGATGTGGCTCTGAGCAGCTTGGTCTAGTGGCTGGCAACTCTGCCCGTGGCAGGGGGTTGAAACTTGATGATCTTTGAGGTCCTCTTCAACCCAGGCCATTCTATGGTTAATGATTTTGCAACCTCTGCCTTATTAAATCCAATCACCTTTCTCTTCTGTGGGACATCTGCTTCATAGCAGAAGGGAAGCAGAGAAGAGAGGAATTGCTCTGCCTGAGGACTGTCCTGGTCTTGACCAGAAAACACTCCAGGAGCATGAAACCAAACTTTCCACTGTGTCCCTGTGGGGATTAGCTATGTTTAGACTTCTCTGTGGGCTCGCTAAGGAAAGAAAAAGCAAAGACAAACAAAGTGCTTGCTTCTTGAAATGCTTTGGAATGCAAGAAGCAGCTTCTCTTTCCTGGTTTTAAAAGCAAAGATAATCATCAATATTCCCTAACCAGAACAGAGGGCTAAACCCTGCTTTTACAAAACCAGCACTGGCAAGCGTGCAGGTGCACAGAACAAGAACTTCACCATCCATTGTAGGTACCAGAAAAAATACCATTATCTTAATCCAAAACTTCTGGAAGAATAAAAAGCTTCTTTGCCTTAATACTATAAATACTACTAGCTCAGAGCTCAGGGCTTTATCTATTCCTTCAAGTGGGCTCTTAAGTTATCTTAACTTTGGGGAGACTCAGAAGTCTGGATAGTTTATCCAAATTGTTTTTACAGAAATCAGCCTGCAATGTCTTGCCATCATATCCACAAGATTTTTAGTAACTGGTTTATCTGGTAATATGATCAAAACAAAACTTTTTGCAACAACGATTTCTTCATTTTAACTGGAAATACAAAAAAAGAAAAAATACTGCCTTTTCCTGAACCTCTTGAAAGACTTGGATTGAACTTAAGCCTGAAATAAACACTGGGATCTTCAGCACTTAATATAATCTCTAATTCTGATAAATATTACTCAAAACAATAGTTTCCTCTAGTTGTGGTTTACATACGAGCGATAATATAACCCCTTCTCCCCACGCACTGTTTAAAAATAGGAGGAAGGAAGCTTTATGAAAGAAACCCCCACTTACTCACAGAAGTTATTACAACAACAAAGGCAACTAAGACATGGAAACATTTCTGAATGATCCGCTAGAAGGGAATGTAATCGTTTTAATAAATAATATGAAAGTTTCAGAGCTGACAAAGAACTCGCATACGCAAAGGGCTCTGGCCAGACTGCAGTCACAAACACTGGCTTTTCTTGTATTTTAATTTGCTTTTTAAAGATTAACTTGAAATATTTTAAATTTCTGCAATGAGCAAAAAGCAGATTCAGTGTCTCAGTTTTCTTTCTTTTTTTTTTGTTATTTGTAAGTCTGCATTCATAGAATCACAGAATGGCTTGGGCTCCAGCACTTATATTTGCTCTCCCTTGTCCCTTTAAGCCAGGCTCAGGGAAGACAAGAGGGAATGATGGTGTGCTACTGAGGAAAAGAACAGAGAAGAGGCATTGAGTGTGAAGTGCTGTACTCTGCCAAACTATCAAGTAAATAAGCTGAAACAGGAGTAGAAATCTATTAATCACTTTGCAGTCTTGAGATTCTTATTGCAAAGTCAGTGGTCAGAATAAATAATGGTAAAAGTGATGTTACATACACTAAGGGTATGCTGGTAGTTTGGTCATCTATAGATCAGCTGGACAGAGAAGCCCAGCTGGTGTTCCCAGCCCAGTGGCTGTATCATGGACCACTGAATATGTTTTCAAATTACTTTTCTCACATAGTTTAGCATGAGCTGCTAAAATACTTTTGTATTTCACAATTTATTATGACTATGTGATCTACAGGTTAAGAACTTAAGCTCTTAGAAAGTCCATTCACGTCACGTATTTGCCTGGAGACCCTTAAACCCTCTTCTGTGCACCATAACGCATAAAGAGAAGCTTCCACTTTTCTGTAGGACAAGACACTTCCACTTCAGAGAGCTTGCACAGCAGCAATCTATTTTTATTAGCACAGTTGCCTAAAAGCCAATAATTCTTACTCTTCCTTAACTTGCTGGCCTGACCAGATGACAGCAATCAGTCCACGAACTCTGTCCAAACACTTCCCAAACTCTGCCCTTATATCCCACCTCCAACTCCTACTGATAAGCCCTCTCTCCCCTCAGAAAAATTAGGTGGAAGTTTAACCAGCCTAGAACTACTTATGAGGGGTATCTAATTCATTCCCAGGCTTTGGGACCAGTTTCAAGAAGTGGGATTGTGGCAAGCAAAATTCAGCATCTTGAATGTATGCAATTTTCACAGCTACCATTACAGGTTAGTATACAAGTCTAGTGTTGACATATTATTTTCAAGAACATCAATCCTTTCCAGTTCTAAAGGATCTAACATGAGAGTAACAATGATCAGGCTTCCATATGAGTCCAACATATGCTGTTCTCACTTCCTAAGTAAATACTAACTTAAAGCTGAATAAAATACTTACGCTTCAGGATATTTCTTTGCTCTAGCTCTTCAGTTGTAGGCCTCTGGCTAAGTCTCCTGTAAGAGCAAAATAAGTGGCTCATTTATAACCAGATCCAAATCACAACTTACAATATGAAATGTTGCTTATGTCTTTCTTATTCAGCCACTGTTATAAAGCTGTGTGGAGGTACTCAACAACAGGAAATTTCCA
This sequence comes from Odontophorus gujanensis, assembly GCA_013399175.1. Taxonomy (NCBI): domain Eukaryota; kingdom Metazoa; phylum Chordata; class Aves; order Galliformes; family Odontophoridae; genus Odontophorus; species Odontophorus gujanensis. Next base: position 85,262 of record VXAB01003490.1, read on the forward strand.
TACACAGTTATAATACCAGTGCATGTAACTTCCACACTGAATAGGTATTCAACATTTATATTCTCACCACTTGAACACAGAAGTGATACTTGCACAATACTACAGAAATTGCACCAGCGAATTTAAATTTCTCATTTACAGGTATAATTTTATGAAGAAGTACATAAACGTCTTTTGTCCTTGGGCATCCTAATTATGATAAGTTGTGTAGTCATAAGATTGTTCTCAGGTATTTTGAATGTAAAGCCTGTTCTGTTTTTCAGCAGTAAAATTGCATGTTACAGATGTCTTAAAAGCTGGAAGTCCCAAAAGGCAGCCCCCTCTGCCCCACAAAGCCCACACAGCTCATTACAGACCATCTATGGTTTCATAAAAAACACTCAATTCAAAAAAATCTTAGCACATTCGCGACACCTGGAGATGTGACCTGGAGACAGGGGAAGACATGGAGGATGCCTATCACTATCAAATGGGAACTCCACACTGCAGGAGGTTCCTGTCCCAACACTGGCTGGACAGTGGGAACAGGGCTTCCGCTGCTTTCTGCCACCTTTCCACCTAATCTCTGCTGTCAGGCATTGACCACAACAGCAGGAATTTTAAAAGGCCATGACATAGTCTTAGTCGTGATCTCAGACTTGAGTGCAGCCCTAGTACTGCAATGCACACCATGAGCTTTGCATGCCTATTATCGCATGTCACTGAAAAGGGCTACGTGGTAAAGGTGCCATCTGGGCAGAACTGGCAATGCCAGGCAAGAGTTAGGGGTAGGAATCAAAAGAGCAGCTTGTTCAACATCAGCCTCACGGGAAATACAGTTAAGTGGGATGTGATTACCAGAGCTGGAATCTGGTTAGGAAAGCAGTGATAACAACCAGGCTTCTTCATTAGCAGAAGAAAAATGACCCTAAGGCCCTACAAAGACGTATCCCTCTCATAACTAAGAAATGAAATAAATTAGTTGGCCGTCCAGTTCACAGAGCAATTCATCCATGTGCTAAGTGCTGGGGCTGGGCTGCTGTGCTTCTGTACTGGAGGAGTACTGGTTGCACTGCCCAATATCTGGAAATTGCTAACAAACACAGGACATCCTCCAAGTCTGTCTGGATAACATTTCTGAGCGCAAGAGAAACAAGAACAAGCCTGGGAAAACATAGATATATTAAAGCCTCTCCTCAGAGAACTATAAAAAAAAGAATTAACTCTTCGGAGAATTTTTCTTGAGTTTGTAAAAACAGGTGATTTTTTTCTTTTTTTGTCATGCAATTACCTTAAGTCCTGTAGAAGTATGAGAAAGATACTCCTCAGAGGTGAGGTGAGCACAGTACTAATCTACAAAGTCAGTCAATGTTAATTTCTTTGGTTGGAATCAGTACACAAACAATCAAACATTTTAGAGAATGAGAGTGGGAAGGAACAGAAAGGAGGAACATGTGCAGGCATTCTCCATGTGTCTGAAACTACAGCTCTGACTGAGAAGGAGATATGTAAGCTCAAGTTTCTGCTAATCATAGAGTCTTTAGAGTTGGAAGGGATCATTAATGGTTCATCTAGTCCAACTCCCCTGCAATGAACAGAGATGCCTACAGCTAGATCAAGTTGCTCAGAGCCCTGTCCAGCCTGAAGAACCTCATCCAGCCTGAAACTAATATGAGGGAAGGCTTGAATCATGGCATTGATTGCTCTGGACTCAATTTTATTCCTCTTTGAAAAACAAACAAACCAAAAAAAAAACAAACCCAAAGCCTCACATTTCTTTCCTGCAGAACAGAATTTCGCTATTGACATTTTAAAGTGATGCGAGAAATTAAAATAGATTTTTCCAGACAGTTGTACCATGAGGATCCTGCACTGCATATTGGACTGAATTTGCTATGTGAAGCCAATGTTCTTGATCCTCCACCTCCACTCAGTAAAGTCACATTTACTCTGCAACTGATACCTCACGAGCTTCGTTCCAATCTGATGTCTGATTTCCTGCCTCTCCTCTTCAGATGTACGCTGCAGGATGTTTTTGTCTTCTAATTCTTTCTTAGATGGTCTGTTGCCAAGTTTGATAGCAAGAGTATCCCTACGACGAATTTTACTTGCCAAGGAGCCTGAGCAAAGGAAGAGGAGGGTGGATTTAGTTCATTCAAGCTTAGGTTACAGACACAAATCAAGCAAGAACTTTAATACTTCCCCAAAGCAGCCTTGTTCCCACATGCAGGAGAGGAATTTTAATTAACATCAAAAGGAAAATAGTTTCAACTCAGCTTACAACAATAAAAAGTTGGAAGACTTGGTTGAAAGAGCAAACATCCAGAACAATAGAGGAATTTTAGAAAGATCACCCATCATCTGCAAAGTGATTGGGCAAAAATGAAAAATCTACATTTACATGTCTTTGAAGTATGATACATTACAGGTTGATTTATTTACCTACGCAGTAGTTTGCAAAATGCTGCATTTTTTCTCAGGCTTTAAATGGTTTAGCCTCATTCTCTCATCTTGTCCCTCTTCCCTCTTTTTCTCACTCTTATACCACTGAGTTCTTGTATTGTGTTTTCTATCTTTAACTGATTTGTTAACTAAAATGAAAAATACAGTTTAGAAAAATGCTCTGAGTGCTCATGAAGTATGCTAGGCAGCAGACTCCAGGCACTGAAGCAATCTCTTTGTCAGTAGGTCAGATATGTTAGGGATAACAGCCATGCAATTCCACTAGCATTAGCATCAGCCAGCTCTGGAACCAGTCCTGTTGAATCTTGACATTTTGACCGAGGGGGCTACACACATCCAACAATGGCAGCCCTGGTCACACCTTCCTCTTTTCCTGATCCTGCTCCTCCCATCTCCACACCTATCCATGCAATGCTTAAACTGGTACCACTGGTACCACCACTGCATGGGCCCCAGCAAGTTTTTGATCATAACTGCCTGGGAGGGGAGAAGCAAGACACTCATCTACCAGCAGTGGTAAAACTTTACTATCTAAAATCACTCTGTGCAGCCATATGTTCCTCTTTACTTTGCAAGGTGTCAAGCATGCTCATATGCAATATATAAAAAGTAGGGAGCAACTGCTTGGGATGATGTCTTCAGCAGCACCACATCCTGGAACAGAATCACCCACAGAACAATATGCTTCCCAGAAGCTCTGCCCTAGTCTTTGCTCTCCTGCAGGTCACAACTGAGCAGGGTCAAATACACAAAACTCACTTGGGTGTAGGTGTCTTTGGACTGCATGCAAGTAGTGAGCTCCAGTTTAGCAGTCTAGCAACTGCACACTTAGCAGGCCCTCTGAGCCAGCCAAGGACAAACGTATACACCCTGAGGTGGCCACCCCTTCCCAGTACACTCCTCTTGTTAAGGGCTTACTTTCAGCACTCGCATTATCATCGTCATCGTCATCATCATCATCTGTGTAAAGTATGGGCCCATCAGAGTCAGAGTCACTGCTGTGGCTCTCTCTGCTGCTTTCACTCTCAGCAGCGGCAGCAGCATCAGAAGCCTCCTCTGCTGGTTCAGAGTGGGTCTGGCCAGCTGACTTCACTTCTTGGTTGCCTTTGCTAGCCAAGCTGTTAATTCATAAACAGACACGGTGTTATGTTAATGCAAGCAGCACAGAACGCAAATAGAAGATGGACTTTAAAAGCAAAAGTGAAAATAAAAGTTCTGTTGTTCAAACTAACTTTCTGAAATCATGTATATGTACAAGATGTGCAGTATGTATGCACATGGGTGTACATATCTGTATATGCAAAAGTATGTCAGAAAGAAAGATGCAGTCTGAAATGATGAACTGCAAAGTCTGTATAAAGAAACACCATTGTTCATTTCTTGTGTGACAGGACCAATAGTAAATAAAGGGTAATGAGAAAAGCAGCTCATAAAGTTGAGGGTGAGAGGAGTGAGTCAGAGAACAGGAAGGACTGCAAAGCTTCCTGTTCTGGAAAAGCAACTGAGACTAGCTGGGCAGTTGAACACAGGTGTCTTACTCGCAGAATGGCTTGGGTTGGAAGGAACCCTAAAGCCCACTCAGCCCCAGTCCCATGCTGTGGACAGAGCTGCCACCACCAGATCAGGCTGCCCAGGGCTCCAACCTGACCTTGAACACCTCCAGGGATGGGGCACCCAGAGATTCTCTGGACCACCTGTGCCAGTGCAATAAGACAAGCTGGATTAAGCAAGGCAACAGTGTACTTGGCACATGATGAGAAATGACATCCTGGGGAATCCTTCAGTACTACAGGAGAATGGCTCTAAGATGCAAGGAACAAATCATGCTAGCATGCAATGTAACACTAGAAATGTGGCTCCCTCAGCTTTGCTATTTACTAGTAACAGCAATGACTTAGCAATGACCATCTCACCTTTTTGTGTCTTCTCCACTAGCATCTGGACTGCTGTCTGGGATTGTACTGCTCAAGCCCTCATCTGCGCCTTGCTCAGCCTGGAGAAGAGGTTTACTATCTGATCCAGGAATGGGTGGATCTTGGGCATCTGAGGACACAGTGAGTTGACCAGCTGCAGAAGTAAAAGGAGGTGGAGGTGGAGGTGGGGGTGGAGGAGGAGCAGTGGTGGGAGGAGGGGGAACAACCAGCTTGCTCGGTTGGTCTACATCCTCTCTTTCAGAAATTACACTGGAAGGTTGCTCAGGCTCAGATTTTTCTGCCTTCACCTCCAACTTGTTGGCTGTGGCACCTGAAGGGGAAGAGGCAGCCCCATCTGGTGCTGTTCGTGGAGCTGTCTGTTTCCCAGGTTTTTTCTTGCCCCTGGGAGTTCCTGATGTGCCTGATTTGCTGGAAGTCTCCTTAGAGGCTTTGGGATGAGATGACGTGGATGAAGTAGATGGCGAAGAAGTGGACTTGGAGACTGGTGTTTTTTTAGCATGTGAAGCACTAGCTAAAATAAGAAAAGAAAAAAAACATTTTCCAGTCTTGTAACTGTACAATTTTTGCATCTTTTTGCATTAGTGGACTTTTGTGCTTATAGTTTAAGAAAATGAAAAAACACACTTGGTATTTCTATAATCCTTCATCTATATGCTTGAAATGAGTAAATACTGAATGCTATGATTTTTTGTACATCTTTCAGTGAATAAATAAGGACCCTTGTGGGCATCATTTAATCACATTTCACAGTGTTCTTTCAAGTTGTGTTTCCTAGTCAATGTCAAGCAGCAGAGGGACATTAAAACAAGATGTACTTTCGAGTCCACCTGGGTACGTCCATTAAACAGAGGCAGAAACCACTGATCTCATTCTGCACATATGATCTCCTGAAGCAGAGGCACTGAAATGTGGTGACGACTTTGACACTAGTTGCTGACTATTAAGTAATGATGCTGTCTGCTGTTGTGATACTTACTATATTGAAACATACATGGTCAGTGTGCAAGACTGCAAGAGAGATCAGCGAGCCTGGTATTCCCATTTGCATTCCAGTTACATTTCTGACTGCTGTGTTGAAACAGCCATCATTTGGACTGGGAACTTCAGACTTTGAAATTACATTTGAAAAGCAATAAAAATGACAGCCATCTTACATTTTGGTCCTTTTCATCAAAATGACTCCAACTCAAACTCTTCTGCTGCAGTAAAAATGCATTGACCTCAAGAGCACAAGTGAAAGCATTATAAAGTTGCACAGCAACTCTGAAGCTAAGCTTTCAGAGCAGAACAGAAAGCTGTAAAAGAAATCTGCTGAAAGGCCTATAAGCATTTAAATAAAAACAAAACCCCAGCAGATTAGGATAGACCCAAAATACAGACATTTGCCACAATAAGCTCACAAAAATAGCTTTCACAGTGATGCTGCTCTCAGCCTCAAAGAAGATGAAAAACAATTCAAAAGACACATTATACCATTCTCTTCTGTAGGAGAATGTTATGGTTTATAAACATTTAGAAAGCTGTGTGGCTTTCAGTACATCTGCAAAAATCTGCAAAAACTCCCAGCTTCAGGCAAATCATTGTCCTTATGTGTTGTGAGGTTACTCTACAGGGCACAGCAGAGGCACTGCTCTCATCAGCCACATCCACTACAAGTCACTTACTTCCCTTACCAGCAAATCAAAAGAAAACAAGGAAATGTTATAAGCAATAGTTCATAACTGCAGTGGAAATAAATAGTGGCTCCAACCTACATATTACTGAGCAGAAACCTTACTGATAAGTGGATGGTACTAACAAATGGCTCTGGTTCTGATTCAGCAAAGCACTTAAACACAGGCTGTAGTCAATGAAACCAGTTACATGCTTAATCTCAAGAACTCCAGCACAATACAAATACATAGCCACACTATAATTATTACTGGGAAAAGTTAAAAAGATGTTTCCAATGAATGAAGCCTTACATTGTTCTAAAGACCTTTCTGGACTTGCAATCAGAAACAGAAACTTGAAAGAATTCTTCCAGAGAAGTTCTCCCCATACTTTCACTAACATCAGTAGAGCTATTGCTACTATTGCTTTATACTGAGCTGATTAACAATTTCCTATTAAGTCCCTTTTTCAGTAGAAAACTTAAGATTTTGATTACACAAAAAAGCTGATGAACACAGTTCAACTTTGGGCAAACATTCATGCTTATGTTAACACTCCTTACTCCACTATTTCAGTTGGGAAATCTGTTGAGTAACCTCAGTTGCTCATATTCCTGTTCTTCTTCATGGGACAGGATCACTGGCTGCATCAAGAAACGCTCAAGGAACATGTAGACATTGTGCTGAGGGACATGGTTTAAAGAGATCTACTGGTGATAGGTGGATGGTTGGACTGGATGATCTTGTAGGTCTTTTCCAACCCTGGTGATTCTATGACCATGCATTCGCTTTCATGGGGATGTGATAAAACGTCAAGTATAAAACATCACTTCCCATCAGTTTTGTTTATTAAGTATTGCAGATGAAAACAATATACCCAATGTTGAAAGAAATTACTGGTAGAATGTGTGCTATTTTGACAAGGGGTACACTGATATATTTTACACCCATATAGTCTCAAGTATTGGCTGAAATTTCAGCAAGGCTACTAGAAGACAAGCCTGGAATTCAAATGAATTTTAATCTATGAACTGAGATATCTGAGAGCTTGTCACCAGTCATGAGCCTGAACACTTTTCTATCCAGTGGGTTGTTCTGTTTCTGAAAGGTCTGCTGTTAACAAGGTTCTTTCAGCTGAGAGGAACAGTTTTCCAGCTGAAAGTGAAATACAAGCAACAAATTCTGGGTTTTCAAAACATTAATTCTCATGGCCTATTGATGTAGTAGGGACAGTTAATACCAAGTTAATAGGTATTTAATGGTAAAGTTATTATTGTAACTTCAGCATTCTTGCAGTGTTTTCAAACAGCCCTCTTCTGTATGCTTCAAATACAAATCTTGCCAAAATGTACAAGCAATGAAGAAGCATACTTGGAGAAAAAACTGGAGGGACTGAAGGACTCTGAAAGACTGAAAGAGAATTGAGAACACTAAGTTTATATAAGTTGGCCAATGCGCATATACAGTCAATTCATCATAATATTGCTTACACTCAAATTATACTTGGATGATTTCATTTTGGTCACTGCCTAAATCACAACCACTCAAACTCAAGATCAGTACCTTAGAAAAGCTACATAAAATCTAGCATAATCTCAGAATTTTGGTTAAAAGTGCAGTGATAAACAAATTTGCTGTGTGCCTGATGACTGGCATTTTCCATTTTCAGTGTGTATTTAAGATCACATGAAGTCATCAATAAGCTCAGGAAAGCCTGGTCATTTCTAAGTAGCTTTCTTTTTACAGATAAAACAACTGCTACTCAACAATCTTTACGGATATCTTCATGGTTTTGTCCTTTATCACTTTGAAAACTTGTAATCTCGTCACACTACATGGAGCAGTAGATTTCAGAAGGTTACAGAAAAATCAAAATAGATTTACTTCGGGCAGCTCAGATGTATTTGTTTTCAAAAGTCACCTTTTTGCTTGCTGATTCTTTGTTAGTTCTCTGAGTCATTTTATTGCCAGCACTTGCACATAACTGGGAATTCAGTATAGTCTCTGTTGTGCCTGGTGTTGGGCATACATTTGTTAGACAGCAAAATGATTCATCTGGGGTGTTTGCAGACAGCAGAACCAGAGCTCAGAGAGATGATAGCTAAAAACATCAGTAGCATGTTCTTTAGTAGCACAGCTACTAAAGCTACAAAAGCAGAAGTCCTGGTAAGACCAAGCCCTCATGCACATGCACCCACCATTAATTGGAACTGCCTGTGCAGTACTCACCAGCTTCTCGATTTGTACTGTGGCTTGTTGGCTTGGGAGGCGGGAGAGGAGGCTGCTTAGCAGGAGCCTTTCCCTTTTTTTTAGCATGAGGTGCTTCATTACTCTTATGGCTGATGGTGGTAGAAGCAGCAAGAGCATGTTTTGGTGGTAGCGGAGCTTTTTTAGATTTAGGCTTAGACTTGGGTAGTGGTGGAGCATGGGATGCAGTTATTTCTGGGCAGGTATCAGTAGCGTTCTCTATGGATAAGAAAGTGAACAGAAGCCAGCTGACACAGACACCACAAACATTCAACAGCAAGCTAGACAATGACTACTTTTTGCTGCTTGAACTCTTGGGAATCAGGAGAGACTTCTTCACCTTTTCTCTCTTACTTAAGAGTTACTACTTCAGGAAAAAAAAAAAAAAAGTAACCATCTGTTTCAACTCAAGTCCTTCTCCCTGAAGACTTTCGTCCAGCACTTCCCTCAGTCCTACCTATTCTGGACTTCCAAGGATTTTCTTTAACTCTCAGTATCCCAGCTAAACTGGTGACTGGAAACTAAGCAAGGCGAATGCCATTTTCTAACAAATTACCTTAGATTTTTTCTAGTCCTCTGAGATCAACACACTATAAAACTCAGATTCATATGAATCAGAATGTAAGCAAGGCTGTTCTCTCAGCCACAGGTTCAAATATGACAATCCAAGCTGAAGTTTTCCTCTGACACAACACATTCTCCTATTCTGCAGTCCGCTTGTTCACAGAAACAGCACCTTTATTTTGGGTATCTTCCCCAGGGTATTTCTACTCTTTTACTAAATTAAATAGAATGCCACTTGGCATGGGAAAGCTCTTCCCTCCTGCAAGTTCTTCAGGTATTCATATAAGACTGCCATTTCAAGAATCAACCGTCAGCAGAGATCTGGACCTTATCCACATTGCATAGTCCAATAGGAATGGGTCTGCAGAGTGAAACAAGTAACACAGGGGATCCAGTGTCCCTATCCTGAGCACTTCACAAGATCTTACGTAGGAGCAGCTCCAGGCTAGCTCTGTGGACTGCATGTACAGATATTGAGGGAACACAACAAGTTCTTGAATGCAACTCTGTGTTTAGTTTCATCCAAAGGGAACCTTGTTTGCGTGCTCTGCAAATCAAAGACAGGTAAGCGGGAACGATCTGGAAATTCGCTTCAAAATGCAAAGCTAATGTAGTTGAGACATTTATATGCAACATAAAATTCTGCAACACAATCTCTATGGTGTTAGACTGTAGCTGGTAGCCAGATGGGAATCTTTCTTTATTCTGTCATACCAGCTCTGTGCCCATTTGGTCTCAAGACGGTCTTTCCACACCTTGCAGAAAAAGAATTTTATAGAAGTAATAGCATACCATCAAAATCATAAGGGCTTTACTTGCATGTTATTATAAACTACAACTGTCAGGGAATGAAGGAGCCAACCATATATCAAAAGGAATTCTAACAACCTCTTTTTTATCACTTGAAAGGAAACAAATTCACTTCTTTCAGTACATTCCCACAAGAGCCTCTCTAATGCACATTACACGGCAGTTCCTGGATCTTCTGGCTATTCCCTGCCCTCTTCCTTCCTATGCAAATGATTCCCAAGAGATAAGCAGTATCATTTCACTGTAAGATCAGTAGATGAAAAACAAACAACAAAAAAACCCATGTTGGACAACATCAACATTGCTTATCTCAGAAACAAAGCCTTTTCAATCTCCAGTTTAAGGCTAGTTAACATGAACCCAATACATCACCTGCAATTACTGAAAGCAACATGCACACACAACTCATCATCAACAAAGAGAATTAATGGTAAATGGTGTTTTCCTTCTTTATTTCCAGTCCATATAATCAAAGGGTTAACTGGTTTTGCTAATGTTATGCAAGAACCATTGTTTTACAGCTAGTAAGTAGATTCTTTCAAGCACAGATTCTTGTACAATATCTTTGTTTTCCTACCTCTTTCTCCTGGACCAAAGACATTGGAAAAAGAAAAAAAAATGCATTTGTTACACTTCTATTTCCTCTTTTATAGAAAATGGTATCTTCTTGTTCATTCAAAGATGAAAAACTGATTTAATTCTGAGAAAGCAAGACATTTTAATTCCATTATAGCAAACACGGCAAGAAAAGACAAAATTTACATTTTGAAGATTTGAAGAACATGGTCAGACCATCAGACCAACGAATTTTAAGTGTATATCATTGTTTTTCTTTACAGATCCAGTATCCTATAACTATATTTACTAATAAAAATCAAATGAAAACCTGTACATTTATGCACAGTCACTGTTTTGCTTTAAGTCATATTAATATAGAAAATGTTGAGAATGATAACCTAGTACTCCATTCTCCACACTCTAAAGAAATACAGGAGAATTAGAATCTTAGTCAATTTACATTCAACTATTTCACTGATTAAATAATGTGTCACAATAAAATTACATTACAATTGCACCTCTCTAGCATGACTGCTTCACTATGGGCCCTTGTTTTTCATGCTGCTTCTTTCTCATCAGGGTTCTGACTGCCAAATCAAGGAGCTGCCTGAATCACAGCTCAGTCCATCTATTTGTTCAAGCCCATCCCTCAGTACCTCAGTGCCAGCTTCAAGGTATTTTCATTGCTATTGTTCTTATTAATCTAGAAATCTGTTCATCATGAACTGGACTTTCAACTAAAGGTCTCCAAATGACTATCAGACAAAAATATATTTTATACACTTCATCAAGACATCTTCTGTAAAATCAATCTATCATATTTTTAATAATAAGACAAAGCAAATGTTAATACCTTATTTAAGCACTTAGATCAATAATATGCGTATGCTTGGAACAAATCTTCCAAAGGCCAGATTTTCAAGACAGCTCACTTTGAGATTTTCTTGTTTCCAGAAATTGAGATTGAGGCCAGACTTTTAAAAAGCTGTCTCTTTACAAAACCACCTAAATGATGAGCAGGATTACAAAATACTCAGTGTGCAGCAGCACTTGTGGAAACTCTCAAAGATTTTCAGGGAGATTCCAGTACACTGCATTCACTGGAAAATCAAATGATTTATTTTGGAAGCCAACTGCATCACTGTTTGTAAACTGTGGACTAAATGGTGGTTTTGAAGAATTACAAAAGTCCCTGACATAGCCTCAGAAAACATGCGCAACTGGCTTGCATTTTTTCTTTACTTTTGCAAATTTCTGAGTCCAAGCTTTTCTACTACAGAATTTTGTCATACAGTACCAATGCTTTTTGGTTTTACAGCTAGGGTTGTGATATGAATCTAGCTCACGGAGAGCCAGTAGTCCTGCAATGCAAGCATGTAATCTTTATCAGTATCAAACCACCCTTCTCCTCGAAGATTTAGTGTAGTAACACTATGTAAAATGGAAGGTGGAAATAAGGTATGATTCACTGTCTACTGCAGGATGAATCCCTCCAAACTGAAATTAGAGTTTTGAGAATTGAGAGTTGCCTTTCCAGTCTATGCAGAGAGCCGTGTTGTGATTAATCAAAATCCAGAAAACTGTCATTCAGAAACACAGGACACCAGACAACACAAGGTGTCTTTTGTCTCATTTTTTGAACTCATGGACTGTGCTGGCGCAGGTGGTCAAGTCATACAAATCCTTCCAAAACTCTTAGATTCGATCAGCTCTTTTTTCTGTTCATGCTATTGTTACTAAAGTTATGTTCAAGAAAACACCTATTTTAATTGTTAGAAAGCTTCCTTTAATTTCCAGTCCAAATGTATTTCAAGCCTCTGTTCATTCCTTTCTACTTGTGCCAGCATTGTCCTTCAGTCATGGTCCCTCCTGGCTGTAAACCAACTTGTTACATTCACGAAATGCACTCAAGACTCAGGCTCTGTTTTGCTAGGCTGAACAAGAACAGCTGTCTTAACAACCCTCTCTGCATTAACTCCAGTTTCGAGTTCATCTTGAAGACAGGAACAGATTTGTGTATCTGCAGGCTTCCAGCTTTTGCTTACTGAATAATGTCAACAGTATCATGTGCAAAAGGCCTTACAGCAGAGGAAGTGTAGAAACCTGAAGGAGGGAGGAGAATGGGGTAGGCGTAACATCCGACCTAAAGTAACCACATTTAAATATTTCTTATTGTTTCCAAGATAATAAAGGGGAAAAACAAACAAACAAAAAAACAACAAAACACAAAACAAACACAGGCTGATTGCTCAACTGTTGCATAAAATATAAGCTGTTAAATGAAGACAGAATATCTAAAACATCTTCACTGTTAGCTGTATATTTTTACCTTTTCTTGGTCTATGAGATACTTGGAAAGTGAACAGGCATGTAAATTTCTACGTTCCTTTATACTATCTGTACAGTTATTTTCAAACAATTCAATGATTAGTTTACTAAAACCATGTCTACAGCCTTACTGGAGCCACACTAGGCTAGTTCTTTTTCTATAAAATAAATTAAAAACCCACCAACAAGCAGCAGTTTAACAAGTTAGGAGCCTTCCTATGCAACTCATATTATGTGAGCCCACACCTCTCATGACAGCCTACTGGCAGGAGCCTGCCTGGCTGACCTAGTGGATGGTTTCTGCTCAAACAAAGCCTTATCTGGAGTACCTTTCCTTTTAAGACAACTTGGATTCAGTCTCATCTACATAGTTCAGGTGACGAATAGAAGATATACTATTCTTAGAATAACTAGTTCTAGGCCAGCAAATAACTCAGCTAGACTGAGACCTACAAGTAGATTCTTTGGGAGTCAGGCAAAAAAAAAAATTAAGAGCAATAAACTTTTATGTATGGTGCACATAACAATGATCTACACAGCTGAGGGGTGTAGGAAACCAGTTTATAACATGAGAGGAAAGTTTGTCTTGCCTCCCACAGTGAATAGTTTGCAGAATTGATCTACTGAGGGGCTCCATTATGAGGCCCTGGAAGATGAAGGTTACTACCTTGAATTCAACAGTTGTTGGTTGTTTGGGTTGTTGGTTTTTTTGCTTTTTTGTTTGTTTGTTTTTCACTTAGGGGCAATAAAGCACAGGCCTCTGAGAAAAGAAATTTAGAAAATTTGAGTTTAAAGAACATTTCCTCATTTGCAAATTTATGTTGGTCAGCAACTATGCATAATCATAAGACCAGGGCTTGTGACTCCAGCTTTCTTTTTCTGCTTATCCACGAGAAAAACAGAAGATTAAATTTAAAGGTAGATATAAGAGACTGTGACAAAATGTATAAGAAAGAACTTCTGAACTCAACATACTAGAACTTAATCATTTGTTGGTTCTCAGATCAGTTACACTGTGGGGGGAAAGCACTATACAGATGGATCCTATTAATTCATTTGGAAACAGGACTACAAATTGTTTCCTTCACTGAAATACATGAGAAAACCTAAGAGAACCTCGAGTCTGCTATAAATGGTATAGGAACATTTCAGAAGCTTATGTTCCATGTTACCCAGAACACCCACAAGAGAGCTTTGGCTTCCTGCAGCGCAGTTATTTATCACTCATACCTGACCAATGGTAGGCAAAATGAAACTTCTTATTACTTTTTTCCAGGTAGTATCTTACTAATGGGTACTGAACTTTTCACTTCTTCAACTTAAACTAACAATGAAATTATCTACCAGAATCACATAAGGACTTAACTTGTCAAGTCAAAAATCAGTAAGAACAAAGTTTACAAACAACTCAAATACAAACCCAGGGATTCTCTGGTGTGTCTGAATGCCAGAGACATCCTGGAAAGGCATGAAGGAGAAAAGGACCTCTGACACAGTACCAGAAGATTTTACAATGTGCAAAAAGCACGCTGTGCCATCATGCTACAACCCTATGACTACAGTGGGAAACAGCTACATTTTTAGTACCTATTCTACCCATGTTGCTTTCGCTTTTCTCCGATTTTCTTGTAGGGTAAGAAGAGGAAGAAAGAAGAAGATCCATGGATCCCCTATGCAAGACTCCTACCTCACTGGGAACCTGGAGCACTGAGGGCCACAGAGGCTCCTTCAGACAAGTGCCACTGATCAGGAGCCCCAGCATGTCAGTACAGCCCAGCCTGCTGGCCAGACAGCCAGCACGTACTCTGGCACACTGCCTGCCCACGTGCTGTTCTGTATCCCTTCCAGCATGCTCACAGAGAATGGCTACAGTTGAGCTCTGTGTTTTCAGCAAAATACGCCAGTGACTTGTAGTTAAAACAAAACCAAGCTAAGGAAAAGAAGTATTTAGAACTCAACCCAGTACACATATAATGTGAATAAACAATCTAAGAAGATGATCCAGGGCTCTGCTTTTGCATCTGCAAAGCTTAATTCAATCACCTGTATCACCAGCTTCTTATTATGCTGACATAAAGGAGAAATTTCCTTCTGAACACCCTGTTTGGATGACTGACATATCAAGTCTAAAAAGAGTAATGGTCTCACACTATGTAATTTCCAAAGGGATTTCTTCCCCGAATACAAAAGATACCTGTGAGTAGAGGGTGCAAAATTTGCAGGGATGCCTGGTAGCACAGGGAGCAGCTTTCAGGCTGCTGCTTCACTCACTTTTGCTTAACTCATTTCTACATTATGTGGCTGAGCCAACCATTTGCCCTGGTGATAATGCATTTCTGTGGCTCATGGATAAAACACTTTTCCCATGACTTCTTTTAACTTCAGACACGTTCCCTGCTACGTGATGCATTGCTGCCAACTCTTACCATTCAACCACTGTCCCTGCCACGCTTGGTCTTTTTAAACTTCCAGCATCAGCAGCCATCAGCGTATTTATACAGGCAGCTCATTTTCAAGACCCATTTGAATCAGAAAGCAAGTAAGAGCTACCACCATATATATAACCAGATAACTTTCAGAGACTGAGCTGCATTTTTTGGAACGCTTTGATCTGGCAGCATGCCATGCTGCTAAATAGCAGGAATTATTCCTGCCTTCAGGTCTTACAAATACGGAAAGTGCGAAGGACTTCCTGTAAGATTTACACAAAAGAGTTTGTGACTCTAAAAAGCCTGACATCAACCTCTATAAAAACCAGCTTGAATCCATTGGTCATGACAGACCAGCTAGCATTCACTCCACCTATCTCCATTCTTCTGGCAGACGCTGTGATCTGGAACAGCAGCACATTTTAGGGTCTAAGTAGAGAACACTGCCAGGTATACCCACAATCCTGCCACAGCTCTGATCTTGATGCTGTAAGCATTACCAAACCATCACATCAGCAGCAAATTTCTCCCTCTGCCAGTGGGTGTAGGTGTGATGTAGATCTAAAGCACCTGCCATAAAAAAGCACTAAGGACTACTCTGCCAGGTGAGAGGCATCTGTGAGGTACAACTGCAGGCCTTATTCTTCAACAGACTTACTCACCTTCTTGCTTAATTTGTGATAAAGTGATAGCTATATATGCCTTAGCACTGAGCCTTCTCTTGTACAACAATCATTTCTAATTTCTTTAAGGTCAGCACAATAAATATAGAGTGCAGAATGAAATAATGTGTTTGAAATAGATATTGAACCTTCCCCTTTTCATTACAGTTCTGCATTCTGCAGCATCAGCTAGATGGGTTTTCAATAGTTAGAACTGTACGTCCTTAAAAAGAAAAAAAAAACACACCTTAGGAAAACTTCCAAGACCTAACAGGTCCAGAAGGCTGTACTTAGGGATGCATAAAATAACAAGTGATCTGATCTAACCACAAAGTTAACCTGAATAATTTTAAAGGAGTTTTCCACAGCTTTTGCACATCTTTTTTCCTGACCCAATACACATCTGGTTCTAGTTGGCATAAAAAGATACACATATTTAAACATCATGAAAAAAAGCTAATAAGTATTTTCAGCTTGTTGGGAGACAGGAAGTACTAGGAGTCTCATAAGAAGGGCAGTTCTCCTTGGAAATCCAGCCACTTTTTACACAGTCAAGTGATTTACATAGTTCAGAGAGGAATTCAAATTGTTGTGTTAGCTGCACTGACCCTCTCAACCTCCAGAGGCTCATTCATCACTAGGTAGAGGTTACTAGGAAACATTGGAAAGACTGCTCTAACAGCCAGCCACAGAGTTCTTGGTCTTTTGTATCCTTGCTTTCCTGTAGAAAATCCAATAGATGAAGCAGTATTGAACACTCGCTTATTTTTTTTTTTTTTTTTTGACAGGGAAAAGAAGCAATCCAGTATTTAAGAAGCCAAAGAAAGAGGTTAAATTGAATCCAAACCCTTGTGATTCCACTTTAGTTTTTAACTTCTCCTTATTCAGTCAAACTTTGTCACCAAAGTGAATTTCAATAAAGGTAACAAAATTAATATCGACCTTGAGACTTGGGGCACCATGAATGTTTAACAGGATTTAATGCATTTTTATTATAGAAAATCATACAGGCATAAAGTACATTTTCCATAAAAGATCTGGGTTCAGTTGGTAGTAGTAATATATTCCCTTGAATATTTCTGAAGAGCTGGAATTAAGTG
Organism: Odontophorus gujanensis; assembly: GCA_013399175.1. Taxonomy (NCBI): domain Eukaryota; kingdom Metazoa; phylum Chordata; class Aves; order Galliformes; family Odontophoridae; genus Odontophorus; species Odontophorus gujanensis. Next base: position 101,988 of record VXAB01003490.1, read on the forward strand.
TTTAAGAGCTAATGAAAACCAATGGGAAAGAGCTGCTGCAGTTATTTTCAAAACAGTTTTCAAGTAGCTTAAGCACTTGAACATTTAAGCTATGAGCTGCTTCTGCAATAGTATTGCAAGGTGATGCATAAGCACTTTGTGTCTTCTTTCACAAAAGGAAAACCTGAAACCAAAGCTTGCCCATATCTACAACAAAAGATTCACACTGAATTCAGAAACATATCTGCACATATTTTCATGCTCAGACCATGCTTCTCTTTGTCACCTTTCTATATCCATAGTAAAATGCATGCCTACCAGTGATGAAATATTTCTGTTTTCCTATCTTCTTGGCAGGCTCTGCTGGCATCCTTGCTGCAGAATAGAACTTACAGCACGTATTAATAAGAGAAAATGTTAATGTTTTAAGTAGGTGAAAAACAATTTGTGATAAATGTGTTAATTTACCTTTTTGATCTTCTTCTTTTCCTTCCAATGCAGATGGTTTCTCTGATAAAGTGCCATTATCTCCGCTGGCTTTTACTACATTTTCTTCCTGTATGGTTTCTTCACCAATAGCTATGGTGTGTCCATTTGAAGTTTCAAAATTTACTGTTACATCACTATCTGAAATAAAAATTAAAATGCCATTGTCCACATTAACTGCTTGCTTAGCGCTTACTGACACTCACTGCTTTCAAGTTACCATGGAAGCAAAGCAGAAAGATTTACTGAAGCGTTTAATAAGCTCTGAAAAGTAGACTACCAGGTCTTCAAGTGGATATCTCTGCAGTAGTGGGCCTACTTTCCAGGTCCAGCTTCAAGGCTCTGTCCTCTGATGTGAACTCCGTACACATTAGCATCCCATATTCTTCCTCCCTACACCTTGGTTTACATAGCTAAGAGACAATCACGTGGAACTCCATATATCTATAGTGTGTTTCCAAAGGTCCCAGACCTGGACCTACGTAGAGTTGCAGAACAACTGTGTTCCATCCTAGTGGTGGATCAGCCAGGAATCAGGCAGGAATTTTCATAACATATGCAATCAATTCCCAAATGTGAATGTACTATTAAAGATAATGAGTCATTATCCAACCTTAAGAATCAAGGTAAAGTCTCTTTGTAACATATTACATACATTTTCAAGACTAATTCTTTCCCAGCTCTGATGACTATTACTGACTTACCTGAACTACCTCAGCTATGATTTCTTTTTCCTCCTGAAAAAAAAAAGAATGTCTTCTTCCTTATTTGTGTCTGTATTCCTAAAAATGCTGTGTACTCTTGCTGGCTCACAGCTTTTTCTGTTCTCTATTCATGCATAGAGAACTGGTATCTGTTCTCTATTCTATGCATTTTAAAATCACTGCCAATCTTCTTCTCTGGTTATTTCCAAAATTTTTTGTCTATAGGTTGCACACACCACACCTGCAGTTCTCAGAGATGATTGCCCTCCTCCTACAGGATGTTCTTGCCATCCAAAATTTATGCAGTTTTACCTGTAATGTCTTCTGGCTCCTCCTACTGTTTCTCCATTAATCGTGGTAATTCCACTCTCTTCTCCTCGTAGGGTGCTGTGAGATCTGGATGTTTGGCAGTTCCCTCATTTCAATACAATTATGCAGCCTCTCCCTTACTCCCTTAGGCTGCTCCGTGGATTAAACTGATGGTTTCACTCTCACCCACACAACTAACTTTCACTTGATGTGCAAAACCTAAGTTCTGCCTTGTCTCATTCAGTGTAGCTGGTATTTGCACAACGCTTTCTTATTGACTGCAACATTCAACTTCCTCAGCTTCTTCCTTCCAGATGCTCATAAATCCACTTCCCTTTCTGCCTTCACATGAAAGATTACCACCTTATGTTCTGCTAACATTTCATCTACGCCCTTGCCACTTCCCACCTCGTTCTTCTCCATCCCTTGTGAAACACTGCCAGTTCTTCACATTTCTTACCTCTCACATTTCAATACTCCATGACATTACTTCATCTGGGTTTCTGCTCTGTAGACATTCCTTCTAACTAGCTTCACACCACCCAAACACCATCTCCCCTGTATCTGTTTTCAGCCCTGTATCATTTATTCTTCCAAACTGCTCCTTAAAGATTAACATTTTCATCAGATGAGAAACAGAGTGATGAAAGCAGAACAGACTGGATTGATGGTCTTCTTAAGAGGGTAGGAAAGGGGGAAAAAAATATTCACCATTCCATCCTTTTACCCCTTTTAAGAGTGGAATAGCAGGTCAAGGACACAAATGACCAAAACAAACGTTTTCAGAATGAATGATACTCCTTATGTTCAAAGTGTTTTTGGGCTACCTGAAATGATAACACCTTTCATTAACTGACCCAATAGTTTAAATGCAATTTGCAACCATCAATCAACAAAGTCAGCTGCCTGAAAAAATACAAAGCAAAAAAATGTACAAAATCACATATAGATAGTGACAGAAACAAGTTATGAAGCCAGCTATGCCGGACGTCACATTTTAGTAATTGGACAACACTGTAAAGACAAGTGATGTTATATGTTAACAAACAAGCCCTCAACTTCTAAATATCAAGGTGTCCAATTCTTCAGCTCAGGTTGAGCAGTACAATTTCTAGGACAGATCCGTTTTTGGAAATTATGGAGTTCTGAGACTTCTTGATAAAGCGACGAATGTTTTAATTTCAAGCTACAAAAATTATTTTAATTACTTGATTTTTATCCCATCTAGGTTTATAAATACTTAATAATATTCAAAAGACTACTACTAGAGGCATTTCAGGAACTGGTTACAACCAGAGGTGGGGTAGACGTATTAACCATGGTTTGCCCATACTTTTCAAGGCAGAAATTTTGTGTTATTAATTCTATGCTGTTTATAAACAATGTGTGTTTTCCCCACAGACCTTTATATTTGTGTCACTTGTGAATGTGGCCTGTATGATAGTGGTGAGATCTGTATGATCCCAGCACTGGGATTTTTTGATACTGAAATGGCAGCCTTCCATGTTTACAGGAAGCATAAAAATATTTGAAGATATATCCAGAAATGAGGTGGTGTTTCTTGTCAGAAGCAGCTACAAAATGCTTATCTTTTGACTCCAACTTTGTTTCATTCAGCTGGCACAAATTACTCCTCTTGTTCCTCTGCTTTGTGTCCTTATAACTAGTTATTCTACACAGAAACAATGCAATAGGGATTTTCCCATCCATCTTTAGCGCTTAGCTGCTAAATTCTAGGTAATGTGTTATCACCTTGCTCAGGCATTTCCTTCAGCACTCCCCTTCTTATCAGCTCCTCTCTGCTTTGTCTTGTCGAAATCTTCCTTTCCAACACTAAAGAAAAAGCACAGTTAAGAACAGATTTATTCTCATACTGACAATGCTTGTGAAACACGTAGAAAAGGATTAAGAGCTCCTGCTAAGTCTTCTTTCCTTCAGTTCTACAGGAGTAGTGGTCTGGGTTTTCAGGGGCACTCTCCCACAACTTCAGCCACAAAAGGTGGGATTCACCTGATCCAGTGTCTTCAGCTGAGCTCAACAAGGCTTCCTTCACAGTTAATGGGTAAATATACTTCCTGAGTGAAACTGAACTCATTTAAGCATTGAGATTCAATAATTAAAAGCACCTTTTTATTACTGATTGGAGTGACTACGTCAGCTCAAAATGCCTTCAACTACTCTTAGAGATGTTTTGAGAGACAAATCCTGCTCAAAGCAAGCAATATTTTTGGTCAAGTCATCAAACTGCTCATAGAATAAAGTTTGCACAACTACTTCAAGTATTCTTTTTTTTTTTTAAGTAAATCTTAAAAATAAGTTAGAAAGTTCTGTTTTAAAAGAGAAAAACACCCTCATCCAGGCTGGTTGGCTGTCATGGAAAAAATTGAAGCATCCTTTTTTAGGTTAAAAAAAAAGTATGCATAGAACACACACAAAAAAGACCGTGACATCAAACATTTTAATTATTATGTTTATTTCCCATGGGAAAAATGTAAAACAGTTTTATAGGGAAAAGTATTTACAGATGGCAAAATAGAGTAATTCCCCACTCCACCCTAACCCTACACCAATGCAGTTTTGGCCGGTGATCTGGGAAGCCACTGTAATGATTTATGGAACTCTGGTGCACGGTTCAGAAAATGTTAAAATCACTGTTGTAAAACTCTCTCTTCACTGCATTGTTAGCAGAAGTTAATCACCTATCCCAATTCTGTTTACATATGAGCATCAAAACCCAAGTGATGCTTGGAGCTCAAGCTGAGGTCATGCAGAGAAGCTTCGGCAGTGCTGGACTTCATCCTATTAATGATGTGGGATAGAGTGATTTATCTCATCAACTAATTCAAACACTCTGGTAATCCAATTACTGTCTAGTGCAAGTCTAATTGCTGTATACAGATTAAATACTGCAAGAAGTATTTTCAATCTCACTTGAGCTGGACTGGTTTGAGTGAAGTCACATGGTGAAGTGAGTGCTACAGTGAGGACAGAAAAAGTCCTCACATGTGTTTCAGGAATTTACCCTATGTGGCAGCAGCTGATAAACATCCTTCCCAGCAGCAGGTAGCTCTGGCTGCTGACTCACAACCAGGCTGGCTGCCCTGGGACACCTGAAGGAATTGCTGCTCTCAGCTTTCCACACACACTCCCCCCACAAAAATTACTGCTGGTGCAAAAACTAGGGCATAAGGGCATAGCTGGGAATAAGGGTGAATATGGCTGCCTGAATGTACATCAGTTGAGACTCTTTTCCTAAATTCCATTCTTAAACAGTTCTTTTAGATTTTCCCCATTACTTTTTAAAGTATATACCTTCCAACTGCATGCCATGCAAGTTATTTACACAGAAAGCAAAGCACAGGAATGTGCCATATTCTAACAAATTTTTCTTCATGCAGGTGAACTCTTATTCCCTCAAAGACCTCTGGAGAGGAGAACATGGACAGTGAGGCTAGAGGATTATGCAGGCAGGTACTGACCAAGGGCTGTAATCTTCCCAGACAGTAAGTATATAGATTAGGAGAGTGAAATCTCCTTTGATATGGAACCCGCAGATGAACTCTTTGTGCACATAGCTTATACCTGTTTTAGAATCATAGAATCATTAATGTTGGAAAAGACAGCTAAGGTTATCTAATCCAACTGCCAACCCATAACCATCCATGCCCAGTAACCATGTCCCTCAGTGCCACATCCATCCTTTTGTTGCTGGCAATATAAATACTCTTTTGTTACTTCAGTTTTGGAAGTAAAATTTAATTCCTACCTTTTTTTTCCCCTCTGATTTTTTTGCACCTGTTTTACCAGGGACAGTGATATCAGATGCTCTCTCATGTATTTATTTGTGAAATTTAATTTAATACTACTTGAAAATATACCATTTCCATCAAATTCAGTAACACTGAATCAGACCAGCTACCTATGTCTCCCTAAAGTTTTCAGGATTTTCAGTATTTTTTCAGTTCTACTACACTGTATCACACTTAACGAAGAGTCATGGAAAACACCATTTGGCATTAAAAGACACTGAGAACTTACACTTCTGCTTGAAGATCTCAAAGAACTGTATTGATATTACATAATTCTGTTATGTCCTTTAGATTTTCTCCATTTTACAGATTAGAATATTTATGAACGGATAAGAAGCTTAAGCCCAAATCCTTAATCATCTAAAATGCTAGCTATAAGAGTTGTTTTTATTTAAACTGATTAAACTCGGTTAATTCAGCTTGAAATCATAATTTATTTAAAATACTGTTTGAATCATGGAAAGAACGTTCGAAAGTATGCTACCATTCACTGCATCTCAATTTTAATTCCCGCAAAAAGGCAGAATTCTAATTTAAATAAAAGTGATCAAAAATGTGTACCCTTGCATGTGAGGAATGAGTATACGGTCTACTCATGAGCCTGCACTGGGTGCTATTTAGCCCGGGTGGACTCATCATTTTAATTTATTGCTTATTAAAGACTTTTCACTATGTAATACATTTCACATATACATAGCCCACTGTCTTGATCACAACAGCCCAACTGCACTGAGTTTAAGGGTCTCAAACATTTAGCTGAGCAAATCACATTAAACTACTGCTATGTTTCAGTAAACGCTCTTAAAATAATGTTCTTTTTACAAAGTCAAGCGTTCAGAAGTTAAGAAATGTTTGAATGTGGGTTGAACAAGTGTACAGATGGTACAGCTTTTATCTGCTTGTTATGTGTTTTACCTTTGCAACCCCTGGCTCACTTAGAATACAAACTGCACTGGTGTCTCCACTAACTTCAGATGTAACTAACAGAAAGCATGGCAATTTATCACGCTGTATATAACCTTGAACTGCAGCCCTCATTTACTTGAGTAAATCTTACTTGTCCAAGGGATCCCACAAATGTGTATTTTTAGCCCAACATAAATAATAGCAAAACCAATCAAAATAACAATCTACCTCAAAAAGAAGTTCCCACCCCTCCCTACCTGCCCCCTCAAAAAGAGAAGACTTACCGACATTCAGCAACTACAAACCTCAAGCAGACTGAAGAACCCATTATTTTATTTAAAGAGTAACATGAGACTCTGGATATTCTCCAGTCTTTAGTTTTGCTCATCCAAGAAAAGCTCAAGAGAATTTCAAATTTTAATTTTAATCTGACCCAGTAAGAGCTAAAATTGCCTCCTGCTCCCTGTCTGCACATACTCACACAGTGCAGCTTTGAAGTAGTGTCTACTTCATGCCAAGTCTGAGTAAAACACTGAGTTGGAGGAGGGGGGGGGGGGGGGGGAAGCCCCAAGCACAAGCCAGCTACTGTTTTTTG
>VXAB01003490.1:109065-140289 GCA_013399175.1 Odontophorus gujanensis
CCCTTAAGACTATGCCATCTTCTGTTTGTTCTTACTTAAAAAAAATCTTCGGGCAGAAATTATACATTATGCCCAGAGAACAGATTTTCTGAGATACAGCACAGGAAATATGTTGGTCAAGGGAAAAAATCCAGCTCTCATTCCCACATCAGCTCAAATACTTCCACATCTAGTTGTCCACATTTTTTTTTGTTTGTTTTTTTGTTTGTGGTACTTGCTGTTTATGAATATCTCCCAGTTGCTAGCATAATACAGTCACATGAGATGCATATTACAGCCCTGTCAAATCTGTAAGAAGAACCAGCTTCAAAAAGCTGACTGAAATCCCAGTTAGAGCAATTGAAGTTCTTTCCAATATCCCATACTCTGTCTCAGGAGAAACTTTCTTCAGCTGCACACACACTTACCAAGTTGTGGCCTTGTTAAGAGAATAACCAATAGGTACAATGATTGTCATCTCCCATGGTCTCAGACCAGGAGATTGGCCACCTGCATGTGACACAGACACACATGCATCCTGTTCTGTAACGTAAATACATCTCTGACTGAGCTGTCTGAGGAAGAGGATTTCCTGTAGGAAATTTATTTTGTGCGGATGTTTTCCCCTTTCTCATGTCAGATAAGCAAGTTTCTCCTGCTGTGTCAATTAGCAAGCAACAAGGGGCAATGTGACAAGGAAATGTATCTTTTCAATCTCTGTTGGCCTCGGGTCTGTTTCCTCAAGGAGTACAGGGGTAACTTCTTTTTTTTTATTTTTAACTTTTTTTTTTCCTGAAACAACCATCTGAGGCAAGAGGAACACAGTCCAATCTGGTTTTCAGTTCTGACTACAGCCTCACAGGAAGCACATACACAAATGCAAGCAGTTCCATATCTTTCTTACATAGAGCTTAAAAACAAATGACTACGTCCCTACAGCTCTGGGGTTTCCTAACAGCAAAATAACACTTAGGCATATTAAGATATGCTTACATTTCAAGCCAATCTGATTTGCACCAAATATACATAGCTTGTTCATGGTGTAGCTGGGGCTGGCATCCTTTCTCTTCCTAGGACTTCTGAGGACACAATACCTTACTGCTGCAAAAACACAATGGTTTGTCTGTGTCTTTTCTCTGTATGAAATTACGTGGGGAGGCAATCTGTGTTTCTGGCCAAGATGGAGGAGGAACTCCAGGAGGATTCTCAAAGTCAGCACAAGTGACTTAGCCTGCTGTGCTCCTGCCAGCACTACTGGTACTATTAGTTGGCAATCAGCATGGATTAAAGGTATATCTAGCCTCAAATAGCCTGCTAGCACAGTATCAGTACAGCCACATTTGAAGAAAAAGGTTTGGACTGTTGACAGGAGAGTGAATGACAATAGCACAACTATGAACAAATGTTCACTGTGTTGATATTAGTTCATATTTAGACACCTCTTCCCTTCTCAGCCTAAAAACTCTGGGAACTGTAGTTGTGCCACCTTCATCTAGGTAAAGGTTATACCATAGCAGTGTGCCCTGGTGGCCAAGAAGGCCAATGGTATCTTGGGTGCATTAAAAAGAGCGTGGCCAGCAGGTGAAGGGAGGTGATCCTCCCTCTTCTGCTCTGCCCTGGTGAGGCCTCACCTGGAATACTGTGTCCAGTTCTGGGCTACAGGGTACAAAAAAGACAGGGATCTCCTTGAAAGAGTCCAGTGGAGGGCTACAAAGATGATAAAAGACGTGGAACACCTCTCTGATGAGGAAAGGCTGAGAGACCTGGGTCTGTTCAGCTTTGAAAAAAAGAAGACTCAGAGGGGATCTGATCCACCATAGCCTACAAATATCTAAGGAGTAGGAGGCAAAGGAACAAGGCTGGACTCTTCTCTGCTGTGTGTAGAGACAGGACAAAGGGAAATGGCCGCAAACTGAAGCATAGGAAGTTCTGTACAAATGTGCGTGGGAACTTCTTCACAGTGCAGTGACGGAGCACTGGCACAGGCTGCACAGAGAGGTGGTGGAGTCTCCTTCTCTGGAGACGTTCAAGACCCACCTGGACGCCTACCTGTGCAACCTGGGCTAGGGAGCTGCTTTGGCAGGGGGTTGGACTCGATAATCTCTAGAGGTCCCTTCCAGCCCCTACAATTCAGTGATTCTTAAGAGAGTCACAAGGGATAAATTCCTGTATAACATGTAGGAGAAAAACAACAGGGGACCCTTTAATTTACTTTTAAAACTTACAATTTAATTTAATCAAGATTTACTTTCTCTTCATCTCCCCATCTTAGAGAACTGTTACTGCTATTTCTCAGCTGAAAGATATCTTCAGATATTACATGTTCTAGCATTTCACTTTAAGGGAAAAAAAAAACAAACAAACAACAAAATACTGTGATGGTTTGCAGAATGCATGTAATCTGGGATTTGTGCATGCAAGCTGATGTACTGAATGTACAAAAGAATACAAAAGTTTTCAAAATCTGAAATTAATTCCCTATATCACTATATTTGTATGATCCCATCCAAATAAATGAAATTTTATAGCGTAGTGGGATGGATAATTAAAGCCCTATTAAAAATAGAACACATGGTCTCCTTAGGGAGAAAAAAGAAAATCAATCTACTGAATAATGAAAAAATATCAAAAGTTTCCAAACCTGAATAAAAAAATCCTAAGTTTTGTTCACCAAGACATGCATTGAATTTTGTATATTTATACTCCACAACCTATACAGGCACTGAAATACTCTAGTTTATATTATTTAGATTATTGGAATTTTTTTTTGTTAGCTTTGTTTTACAGCATTATATGTTACTAAATACAATAGCAGCCTTTACTGTAAAAAGCATGGATACATATTACACAGTTACCTAGCAACAAATTAAAGTGTTTTTTGGGGGACAATTTAAAAGTCTATGTAGAAGATTATACTTAAGACAAGATACACAAGTCTTTTAGTTAATCAGTTGGGCTAGTTGATTTTTTGGGGAATAAGAACTATTAAATATAAAGTTCTGTGACTGGACTTAGAGCAGGGACTTTGATTAGTTAACCGTTACCTCCCTCTGCAATAATTTTTCCCATGCTCTGTAACATTTATAGACATACTTCATTAGTGCAGATAATTAACTTCCACTTTTCAATACAAATTACATACAGTCACATATTCAGCTGACCAAAAGAGATCCCAGTTACATGATCTATGCACTATATTAATCTGTCACCATCAACTCTTATTATTATTCTGCTGATTCGTAGTGCAAATTCTACTCTCATGGACCTCCGTTTGCAATCTGGTGCTCTCTGTTTTGAAGAAGAGATTTATCACAAAACAAAGCTCTAACACTAGAAAAAAGATAAGGAAATCTACGTTCATTTTTATAAAATTCCATACCTGAAAGGGAGCGATGTAAAAAGTGCAGTTGAAATTACAAAAACAATCAGCTTTTCTAAACGTTACACAATTCCAACAGAGGCCCTGTACTACTTCTCTGATTCTGTGTGCTTTACTGACACTAATCACAAAGCTAGACTACATGTTCAAGTGGTAACCTCTGCAGAAGAGTAAAAACTACTTCATGTTATGTTTCACTGTATTGGCTTTCTGCTGGATCAGGTTTGTGATCCAGCTCATCACAGAACAGGTGCCAGTACCCAGGAGGTAGTGGAACTAAACAGACACAGCTGAGATAATTGAGAAGTCATAATTATCACTGGAAGATTAGCTCTAAGGTCACCAAGATAGACACTGCTCTTTATTAAGAGTTCTTTGATGCAATTTCTAGGGGTTCCTGCGTTTAAAATGTAAAGCAATGTACGTCCAAATGTTCTGAATTTGAGGAGATTGGTTTTATAGCCTACAGGTACGGAAGACAGTTAACAGAGAACTTACACTGTGATAATGAATCTGAAAAGCCATGGGCTCTGATTGGGCTGAAGTTGACAAAAGCACAGTGCCAAATGTCTGAATCCCAAAACAGAAGTTTGGGATTTTTGGAGATAGCTTGGCCAGAGCTGTGACACAGAGACACTCACATACGCAGGGTGGATTAAGTTTCCTAACAGCATGAGTGACTACAGCCACTTGAGATGCTCCAAGGTTTTGAAGATACCTGCACAGGGATGGCAAACATGACGCAAAACCTTTTGGGAGAGCAGTCAGGACATCCACAGCATCTCAGATGGCACCAAACATCTGTGTTTAGGCAACTGAATCCCAGCCTTCGATCTTGCCCATTTTCAGAAGGAACATTATTCAGTTGCAGCATTTTATTTCACACTTGTTCTTCAAGCCTATCTGGCTGTGGAATTAAGGGGCCAAGCAGCCCATACAAAGGCAGTGGTTACAAAGCTGATCTTCATTTTCCCTCTGAGCACAATCACATCTGATTCTTCTCTCTGGACAGACCAAACTTCTGTTCCCATGAAGGCAAAGTTCGTTTCATAATCCAAATCACTGGCTACTAGGGGAACACAGAGACACTCCCAACATACCTGAAGATACGTAGCATTCAACCTCATGTTTCTTAGTTAAAAAAAAAGAGCATTAACAACACCAAAAGAATAACATATGTAACGAATATTAAGTTAATAAACTGCACACTTTGCTAACAGGTTCAGGACAGAAGCTGAAAAAGGTTTTTCCTCACCAAAGATCAAACAGTTTTTGTGTATATCAAATACTGTGTCCAAATAATCCATGACACGTGTCAACATCTTTTCAGCTATTACCCTGCAAAGTCATTACAGCGTTTCCTGCTATATGCCACCAAAGGGCCACATGCATACCTGCTGATGTTTCTCTGAATTTGTCACTGGTCTTCTTCTTCCTCCATTTCCAAGGTTTAAAAATTTTGCCAATAGTAGAAAGTTTGCCCTTTCTCTTGAAGGGAGGAGTTTGCGATCCTGGGGCTGGTCCGTCTGAATTAGCAACTGAAGCTTTATCCAAGCCATCAACTGCATAAATAAACAAGAAAAGAAAAGGTCACTGAAGGACGGAAACCAAAACGTTAGCAAACAGCTCAACTGCTTCACTACCAGATTGCAAAAGGCTGTGTGGTGTTCCCCATTTTTCTGTTCCAAAAGGCATACAATGGGCATTTCATAGCACCCAGCACCACAAGCCAGTCCTCACTCTTTGCTCAGCATCCCCACTACAGCCAGAACAGCTGCTCACAGCGCCTCTGCTGTATGTGCTTCTGTGGTTTCTCCTCTCTACTGAAGAATTCCTTTCAACACATTTACGCAATGTTTTTTTCCCTATCTTTGGTAAATCTGAATAACTAGCTATCATCATGCAGAAGACAAAACCCATACAATGTGAACACATACCCTGCTTCTTGAGTAAAAAAAAGTAAAATAAAATCTCTTTTTAAAAGAGCTCAACTGATAGCTCTTCTGGCTGTGGAACAGAATAGTTTGGTCTGATATTCCTGGTAATCGGTCAATCACAGAGGAGACTGCCACTAGCCAAGTTTCATACTAACCGAACATATTTAACAATAAGCTTTTGGGCTGTAGACAAAAGTTAAAGATGGATTGCTTTTCTGCAAAGAAATACGGAGTGATTTTAAATTCAGTATTTATCAACAATAGGTGTAACACTGAGTTTTTGTGAACAAAATCAGTAGTTATTCCACAACAGGTAGTTAAGTGTAGCATAAAGTTAAAATAAATTTTCTGGAAATTTCCCCAAGAAGCCCACTATTAAATATTTCTATATAAGAACTATGGTTTCTTAGAGCCTTCCACTCCTGAACCTGCAAATACTTCAAACGTGCATAACTTTATTCACGTGAGAAGCTTCACTGAAATAGCTGCGATTACTTACGTACATCAAATTAATCACAAGCTTAAATGTTTGCAGCATAAGGGCTCTGTAATTGCTTTCATTCATCTAAACATTCCAATTATAACCAATTCGGAACAGAGCTGATGCCACTGTCAACAGAAATAATGATAATCATAGATCATTAAATCAGAAAGTGCTATTCAAAGAAGGAAATATCACTGTTCCCATTTTACAGATGGAAAATATGAGGCACAGAACAGTTAAGTGTTTAATTTCATGTTTGTCAAATGGCTTCCTGAATCCTAGTCCTCTGTCCTAGCTGTTAGAAAGATGCATATTCATACATATATCATCACGGTGCAATCTTACTACTCTGTGTCTCAGAATAATGGCATTTAATGAATCCTATATTTGTCCCAGACTTTAGATTGATCTAGGATGCTATAGAAAAAAATCTTTACTGTGAGGAAGCTGACATAATGCAATCAGAATCCAAGCAACTTTATTCCTTAATGCTTTGAAATGAAGTACTGGGACAAAAAGATCCATTGTATAACTTAACTGAAATCTACAGAGTTAAAACTGGAGATAAATTTGTGTGAAAATGATAACATTCAAATCAATAAATCTGAGTTGTGCTGTAGAATACAACAAATCCTATACTGTTAGAGATGGAACAGATAGCTTAAGAAAACTTTGCCAGCAGAAAATACTACTATTCAGATGGATGAGGATTGAACTATTTTTTTTCAGGTGTTTTCCTTGGGTACCTTCAGGTCTATAACAAAGAGATAAAATGGAAATATGGTGTTGAAATGTGTAAAGCCAAGTTTTGGTAAGGAGGAGACTAGGTCTATCCCTTCCTCGCTTGCACATCTTGGAAAATAGTCCTTCAGAAGGTTTAGGATGAGATTCCCAAACAATGGATGAGTCCCTAACATGTGGGCCTGAGAGGTTGACAAGAGATGGGGATCAGAAGGCCACCAACACCATCCGGCAAGCAAGTGCAGGAAGAGAGAGGCACGGAGCAGCAGCAGGACCTCTGCAGGGCTGCCCTGCTTAGAACTAGGGATTGCACTTCTCTCTAGGTTGGCAGTCAATGTCTGTGGAGTGAAAGGAGTACAATTACTTGAAAGGTAGTTATAAAGGTAAGATAGCTGAATTGTTCTTGTCAATTCCAGATGGCACAAGAAGTGGTGAGGGCCACAGGCAGGGACTCCAGAGAGTCAGGTTACACATAAGGAAGACTCTTCCAGGAGGTGGGCACAGCAGACTCTGACCTTGGAAGTTTCCAGGGCTTGACCAGGTCTGACCTCATCTGCTGTCAGCAGCCATCCTGCTTGGAGTTAGAGACTGGACTATAACACCTCCCAGTCAATGTTTCTGCAGTGCTGGGGGATGTGGACAGGTATGGTTACTTGTGAAATCTGTGCAAGGAAATCTAAAGAAACAGAAGAGAGATGCTGAAGAAAAGAGATGAGTATCTGGTGGCTGAAAAGTTTTGTCCTGGGACAGGAGCCAAGAATTATCTCACTGGCAGAGGCAGCTCATGAGTTCATTAGTGAAAGTCTACCCATTCCTTGGTGGCAGCAGGACAAAGCCCATGTTCTTGTCTTCACTTGCTTACTGATGTGAAGAGCCTGCACCCTGGTGATAGCACAGTCTCTATAAACACTGGAACACAGATCTTTGCAAATCCTCCTGGGTCATGGAGCCCAGCCTACTGCAAGCAACCACTTCCACAAAAGCCTCATTTACATTTTTTCTCCTGTGCCAGCCAGAGGGAATGGAGGATTACAGCTCCAACAGTTCCCCACTGAGAAACTTGCTTTTGGATCACTCACTGCTCTGTCCTCTGCTGAAAATATGTAACTCTGAAATAGTGATATTGTCAACGGTTTACGGGCAGGTTCGGCCCGGTTCCGTGACGATTGGTGCGGGGCACCCACGGACCCACGCCCCAGGAAAGGGGAAGGGGAAAAGGGAAAAGGGAATAGGGAGATGGGCCAAGAAACAAAACAGCGGTAACGATCTGAGGAGGAAAGCTAATTTACTAAATAGATATCAGAAAAGCAAAATAACACACTCTAATACAATATAATTGGAATTAAAGCTAATAAATCAAATAAAATGAGCAAGAGAGAGTGTCCGATAAACCGAAGGCCTTACGCTAACGCTGAAGGCGAGATGGCAGCGAGCACCCACTGCTGAGTCCATCCCAAAGGAAAGAGAGTGTCCCGTGACCGCAGACAGTTTTTATCTCCCCCTCTGAGCGTAAATACGTAAAGACGCAAAGCATCGCAAAGTCCTCTGGGGAATGTAGTTCTTCTTCTCTTCTAAGACAGGTACACCTGGAACTATCGATGATCCATGGAGCTGGAGCATTAACTCTTTAACTCTAAATGCACTACATGATGTTATGATGTGGAATACCAGTTCTAAAAAATCATAAAACCATAACAGATATCCATCCCAGCTAAAGAAATCCATATGCTTCAAATTAGCCAATATATGAAAAAAGGAATCAATTTAGTGGTAAGCGATTCTGTTTAAGAAGATTGCAACTCTTGAGAACAGGATTCTACATTAACTCCTTCTGACAATAAAACACGAGTTTATTTATCAAATGAGATCCATGAGAGCTCACAATTAGGAGTTTTCTTATCCCTCAACTCTGTACCACTTCCTTCATTTGAAAAACAAACAAACAAACATGTATCTGAAAAGAATGAACAGGTGTGGCCAAACATCACTGGTTGGTTTCAGAAATAATCTAAGATGAAGTAAAACTTCTAGGAAAAGAAAGGATGCCTTTAAATACAAAAGCAATCATAAGGTAGTACCTTTTATCAATTAGTAAGTTGCCCTGCAAAAACAAAAAAACACAACAATTTCAGCAATGATGATCTTTTCAAACATCTCAACTTCTCATCTTTGAAAAACTCAGAAGGAGATTGGTATTTAATATTTAATTTGTTTGCTTTATAGGTCACATGTTAAAAATAAAGGAGTGTATTTTTCACCTCAGAGAGCATATGTATCTTCTATTAATCATTAGAAGTATTACACACTTTCACTGAGATGAAAGGAAACATCCTTCCAAGATTAGAAGAACTTGGTCACTTGTGTTATTCTTTTATTTGTACAGTGTCTTGAAGCCCACCTTTCTTCCCACCATCTTCAAAAAGTCAATGAGTCATTCCACTGCCATCAGTAAACATCACTATTAAGTTTGACAATAGGACTTCTGACTGTACTGGCTCCATAGTCTATCTGTTATATTACAGTCATTTGTCCTAGATGCAGATTTTACATCTGAAGGATAAGTGTCTGCTTGTACTGACTGTTGGAGGAAATCAAAGAAAGCTCATTTAAAACTCCCCTTGAACAAAGTTTGTTTCTAAAAAAGAAATAACTTTACTGTTGGTTGGTCAAACACGTGTTAGAGGCTGCATACTATTTCCATGGACTTCCTTTATGGAAACTAATGATAGTGCTGAAATGCTACGCCTGTTATAGTTTTGGGGAACAAAAAGGACTGGGATGGAGAATTATAAATATGTACTTCTGGACTGAGAGTCCAAGTATAAGACTGTTACAAAACGGAGATTGAGAAACACAGTGAAATAAAAGAAGGGTTATCACTGGAACTTTACACATTAATATTCTAGCTTTAGGTTCATTCTGTGCAGATGCTCCCTGAACATCCACTGTAAACAACAGTGTGGCTTTGATTGTTCTTGCTTCCATCAATTTTTTGCTTCTGAAGGAAACTTCCAAACTGCTCTGACTTGCAGAGCTTTGGTTTCTATTTTAAAGCTGCTCTGGAGAGCATGAACTAGATTTGTCAAGCATGAAACTGAACAGGAGAGTGTATCATGCTCTAGATGCTGAGGAACATTCAGTCTGGAGTACCACGATACAGCCAGTTTGAACCAAAACAGCTTCAGCTGTTTTACTCCATGTGTTCATTCCCATCATGTTGCACTGCTTGCTAATGTAGATACAGTCTGAATAAAAAGAGACAAAGCAGGGGTACCAGTAGTGCCTCAATTTGAAAGGTCCAAAGTATTCGACAAATCTGTGTCCGTCCTTACTTATTAGCTAGAGGGTAGCATTTAAATCAATACACTCAGGGATCTATCAGTCCAGGAAACAAAAGACACAAGTGAAATGAGTTGTAAGGAACATCACACTCTCAACATATTAACCATTCCCACTGATGCTATCCCAAGCATTTTATCATGACCTCCAAGAGAAGATCTTGTTGTAAAAGACTAACTCCAATGCTAACCAAAACACTCCAAAGCCAAATCATGCTGGCAAAGGCTGTGAGCTCAATGAAGGAAACAAAAAGTCGTTCCCCGAGATTGTAGGCAGCCAGCAAAGATTAGATCAGTTTACAGACGACACTGACTTTCCCATAAACCACCAAAGATGGAAATACCTTAACATGTTTGATTCTAGGAAGGCTACTTGCAAGAAGCAACTTTGATCTCCGTAGCTGCACTTCTATGCTCTCAACGATCTCAAGAGATGTTGTGTGGCTGCAGCAGTGGCGTGAATTCCTTAGTTTTATATGGCATGGTACATTTCAGCACTGAGATGTTTGTGTCAGCACTGAAATATGCAAATACCTTCTTCAGGTAAGAATTTGCTTTACAAAATGCAGCAAAAACTATCCATCCAATTGCTTCAAGCAAGTCTGATAAAAATGCCCTTGAAATAAATAGCTGTGACTCTGCTGCTTCCAGGCATTTTGCTCTAGAATGCAGTGAGACTATTCCTTCTTAAAGCTTTGGCTTAAAGATAATGCAAGAACAGAAAAAGATGGCTCTATTTATTCAGTATGTTGTTCTGTACTTTAATTGATGGCAGTCAAACTAGCAAGTCAGTAGACGCTAACTTCAAGATAGAATACTATTAGTAATGCAGATTATATTAAAAAAACCCACAACCATTATGTACTAACATTATTCTTCCAGTAGAACCATATTTTAATAGGTAAAGGATCAAAATAACTGGATGATAGCTTAATGCTAGTAATTTCTGTCAGTGAAGATTTAAAAAAAGATACAACCTGGATAGTTAGCTAGCTAGTTACGGTAAGATTACACTCAAAAAGTCTTATTTAGAAGAATCAATTCCTGAACCAGAATAGTTTTAAGATTCTTTCCCATATTAGTCCATATTCACAGTCACAAGGAGAAGGAACTTATTAGATAGACTTTGCTGTAAACAAGTATGAAATACCTTAAAAAATTACTGTAAAATTGCTGGAATCAATGCCACTGAGCAAAGTTTAATTAGTTTATTCTCGTCACAAAGACTCTTGAGATCCTGGAGTAAAAGAGCAATTAAGGTTACATTCAACAAAAGAAAGAAGGCAGAATTTAGGAGCATTTGTCAAGAGTTGTGCTACTGGGAGCCTGAGGGACTCTGATCAGAAGCTCCCTGACTCTGAAAGTGCAGGTGCTGTAATTCATGACATTAAAACTATCTGCAACTTCTGCTTCTCTGCACATAAAATAGAAACCCAGTCTCACAGCAGAGTAGCTTTGTTGATTAAACCAGTCTAGTAAGTTTCTTATCTGCATTTCCATCTGCTCATTCTTGACCCTATAAAATTATGCCATTTCTTCAGTTGTAAAAAGATAACTGTTCATCAGGCTGCATCACAAGTAGATCTCTGAATGATCCAGACCAAAAATGCCTCCCCCTTTCCATCCTCTTTCCTTTTATAAATAGGTTATTTTTAATCTGAGTCACTGCAGTGTTGTACTCTTCAGCATAATCCTACAAACACTTGAAGTGTCAGGACTGAGGAGCAAGCTGTGGTATGGGACAGATTGGGCAGGGTGGAGAGCCTTAAATGAGCATCACAGCTGCAACCAGAATACTGTGAAATCATAGCCACAGCCACAACAGCACTGTACAGTTTAGCATATACCATGTGCCTGTGCCTGAATGAATCCATTACATGAACATGAGCTTGCCTACAGTATTCACAAGGTGGTCAAAACATGTGTGTTCCTCATCCTTCTTGAAATAATAGCGTTGAAACCTCCTGTCCTTATGAAAGAACACCCTAACTGGGAGTGGGAGTAATGGTCCCCTGTAGAAAGAAATTTGGAGGCCATTCAGCCAAGAACAAGAGAGAGAACACTGTGAGGAAGGGATATTGTGTTCAGGTAGCTAAATTAACTTATTTACAAAGATATAGGAATTCCCACACACATTACCAATGGAGCAAGTACAGGTTATCTTCAACAAGAACAGCCACTCTGCTTACGTGAGAATGTATAACATCACTTGACTCACCACGTGGGAAAAGGCACTGAACCAAGTGCCCCACTAACATTTATGTACTACAGGTAGTACTGGCGCTGTGCACCTCACTTGCAGTATCACCTTTAAAGTGCAGGAGGATAACTTCTGTTGCAATACAAGTGACCTGGAATACATCATATCCAATTGAGAAATGCAACAGAAGATGCAGCGGATTCAGTTCAGAGTTACCTTATATGTGGATTTAGGTCAGCAGAATTTCTATACTTCCTACGACCAGTTAGTTAATTCAGCCATTTCTCTTTTCCTGTCACTGCACCCAGATGCCTGGAGGGGGGTGCTGCAAAAGTCATCTTGGTTTATTGAGACCTCAAAACCTCTTTTTGACAGTGTTATGATTTTCTATACAGTCTTGCCAAAGGGAACAGAGTTTGAAGTCATGGTTTTTATGCCAGCAAAATCAACATGTTTGTGCAGCTGTATATTATCCCAATTTAGTGACAAGAACAATAAGTCATCAACTTGCTATAGAGTATGGTAAGCCGCTTATTCCCACAGCTTACTGGAAAGAAATCAAGACGCTGCACGGTAAAATGTTTGACATGGTCATTAGAAAACAGAAGTCATTCTGACACAATCAATGTCATTTTCAATAAACCTCACAAATTCTGTAATGTTGTAGCATTTTTTCTTGACCAAAACCAGATGGAAAGACAGGTCTTTCTCCTTCTCTCTTTTTGCTTTCTGCTTGGAAGGAAGAAAATGCAACTAATCCCCAGTGGATAAATTTACAAATTGGAGAGCTATCATCTACCTCAGAGCAGCACAATGGGTTGGCATCTGAATGCTTTTGCCTAGCCATACATCTGGAGTTTAGCTTTGGGGAATCTCTGTCGTGAGCTAATTGACTTGATTGTGTTTTAATTAAATGAAAGGAAAAAGCTGAAGTTCAAATGTAGGAGGCTGAATGGTAGTTTCCATATGGAACTGCCAATGTTGCAAAATGTTAATTGGGTCTCCTGCTGGCAATGAGCTAAACAGGGCGAGCAGTGGCTACTTAGATGGGTTCTGGCTCCTGCCTGAAAGCAGCCAACGTGGGTAGTGGGTGGATCCTCCTGAGGAATCCACAGCCTGAATGCCTTCAGGTTTCTATGTGAGTATACGCCCAGGCACCTTTCAGGTTGATGGAGCCATATGTGAACTGGCAGTGCTGAAGTTCAGAAAGCTGAACTGCTATGAGGCTGAGCCATGCAACTCCCATCTCACCACAGGCAAAATGTTGCCTTGCTGCAGAAATCCAAGCACAGTGCGGGGCAGGAAATCCAGCTGTGTTACATCTGTAGACCAGAGGCCATATTCTGTTCTCCCCACTGGTGAGAATTCCCTGCCTAAACTCTGCATTAAGCACAGTCACTGCTAACAGGTACTTACAAAGGATGGGAGAAAGACGGGAGCCTGTGCTCCCCCAAAAGTGACATGATGCATGCTCAGGGCTCCAACATGTTAGCTCTATGCTAAGGAAATCCCATGTTGAGTTAGGCCTGCTGCAAACTCTGCATGGCTCTCTTCTTCCTTTCAGCTGGCACCACATTAACCATGCAGACACTTCTAAAGCCTTTGGAGAACAGCACGTTAGCATGCAAGGGGGACACCCTTCCACCCAGTGCACAGATGCTGTGCACAGAAGAGGAACATGAGCCAAGTCACACATTTCAGAGTTCAGCAGTGGTGCTGACTCCAACATGCATTTGTTTGAGTTCTCTCTCTCTGTCAAGTTGTACACTTGGGATTGATTTGCTTAGAGCCTGGGAGAGTTTGTTTAGCTGTCTGTCTTTTGGGTAGGAACTCCTCATCCCACAAGTGACTGCTCTCCCAGAATGCAAGCAGGGGACTTTAGCTTTCCACTGCCTTACACAGGGAAGGAAGAATAAGGCAGTGTTAATGTGAGGGCTTGAGACATATTTGCTGCTTCAGTTTCTCACCCTGGCATGATTTCTGTTCTAACTACACCAGGGTAAACAACAAAGGACCTCTATGCCTTAGAGTTTACTTTAAATGTTGTTCTTTTTTTATTGTTTTATGCTTATTTGGTTACAACAGCCACATCTTAAGTGCTGTTGGTTCTATTAAGTCACATTTAGTTAACACAGCTAACTACAGCAACCTAAATGCAGATAAAGTGCTTGTAACATGCAACTTTGAAGTTACTTCACAGTATAGCTTCCATTCCCATGTGGTTAATTCTACTGGAAAAAAAAAACAACAAACAGTTTTAGGGCACTCTATAAAGACAACAACCAATACAGCTGAACTAGACCCAACTAAAACTGCCCTTTTCATCCCTGTGCAGAGCTCCCACTGCATCTACACGGGCAGTGAGCTACTGGGGGTGGTTCTGGGGCATGTTAACATAATGGTTATACCTCTGTAATCACACTTCCTCTGCTTTCACCTGTTTCTCATGTCAAAAGGCATGAAGGGTTTGCTTGAAGAATAAATAAAACTAAGGGCCCAATCTTATGGTTGTAATGTGCCCACAAATGTGTCTGCAAATTCAGTATTTATACTTTGGCATCTTGTAGCCCTTATCAGAACATGTGCACCAACTCTTGATCTCCAGCCCAGTGTTCAATCTCCATCCTTTTGGCTTTCCCAGAAAGGAATAAACAAATCCTCAGCAATTCCATTATACAGGTCTAAAAGTGATCTGACTGCAATGGTTTCTGTACCTCCTCACTGACAAGAACACAGCTGGCTCTGACCAGAAGAAAAGGGACCATCAGGTTGCTAATTTCTCTCTCTTCAACCCCAATATCTGAGTGGAAAGAAGCAAATGGGAATTTTCCAGATGGTTATGTCTTCCAGATATATGAAACATCGGGTTAAGAGTCACATTCTGGTTCCAAGCAACTTTTCCACAGAAACAAAGAAAAGTCCGGGCACAGAAATAGAGATGTGAGAGGAGAGAAGCAACAAAGAAAAAGCAGTGTGTGTGAAAGAGCAACTGAATTGCTGAGGATTGAAAACGAATGCTTTCTGTGTCAGGACACGAACAGATAAATCTCCTTGAACTACAGTAGTGTAGATTTCTATTAATAGTTTAAAACCACACGTACTCATGATTAAATCCCATAATGGTATTTTTAACATGTCACTTTTGAAAACTAGAATTGCAGAACTGGAGATACTTCCTTACGGAGTGACTTTTCTTGGTACAGTTTTAATACAGGGGAGGAAAGTACCTCTAATGAGTTTACAACAGGCATTTTTAGCCATGGACAAATGACAAAACCTCCCACCAGAGGGAGGCCCCTTCTCCCATGTGGTACTATGCAGGAATAAAAATAAAAACTTTTTTTTTGCAGTAATTAATGCGTATGTACTACTAAAGCTGAGATAAAAGCAGGCCAAGTGTGTCCCATGGAAGCCTCTGGCTCCATTGCCACCCCTCTGCCTTGCTCCGAGCTGCTCCTCATCCCCCTTAGGGCCCAGGAGCCCCAATACCATGCACCTGATTAGCAGTCCCTGCTGAGTAGCAGTGACCCCTCTCAGGAGCCTACAGGGCAAATCAGCGCACCAACAGATAGCCTAAACAACTCACTGCAAGAGCCAAGTCAAAAACCCAGCAAAATGGGAAAAACACAGCCAATGCTACTCTGAGTTTTTCCTGGAAGGCGCTTTCTGGCTTCACTCTTTTCATACCTAAGCAGCCACAGGCTTGGGGCCACTTCAGGGCTAACTGGCTGCTTCACCTGCAGGCTGACATCATCCTGGGTGAGGATTTAGGCTGCTCACAACCCAGCAGCCCTGCTGTGCAGGCTCAGTGGCTCAGCTGCTGAGCTCTCTCCAGTGCCTTTCCACCAACCCCTCAGTACACATGGACAGACAGAGATGTTTCCTCACAGCTGAAGAGCTATGCTGCTCACGTTGGTGCTAAAAGCAGTGGGACGCATTTCCAAATGGCTTTAGAGAGGTGCTGCACACTCAGTCATCTCCACTCATGTTTTCACAGCATCTTGCTGGAAACATCTGCTGTGTTGGTCACTACTCATGAGGCTCTATCATGGAGCTGAGCAGAAGAAAAACTACCTTCTTGTAACAGATTTTAAAATCAAATCAGTTCCTTACTACAAAACAAGAGGGCTCGGCAAACAGTATGCTGACAAGACTGAGCTAGGTGGCGTGCAGGAACAAATAGGAGGGAATGGGAACAAGCCTGGGGGAATGGAAGAGTTTTATCAAGAAGACAGTGCCTTAGCCTGCTGCCTGTGGTCTAAAGGTCCCACACAAGGGCAAGAGCTCATCACAGCAGGATGCCATGACGTCTACATCACTTCAATGACTTATGCAATGCCACCTGGAGCACCAACAATGTTAGCTATTTCCCCTTTCAGAATGAAGGTAGCTGGAAATGTGGTTATACAACTCCTGCCTATCCCATATCAACTCATTCCTGACCACCCCACATCCTTGCCAAAAACAGTTCTGCAGGAACACTACACGTGTGCTTTTCCCATTATTGTATGTCTTTAACCAAGTCTTCCACACAGTTATCATGTTTATAAATCTGAGAGCAGGTTCGGTTCTGGAGGCTCCCAGGCCAACACTTCCTCACGTTTAAGTAAAACAAGGAGTTCTTGACCTACAATTATCAGAGCATTTACATACAAAAAAATGGCGAGGAGAAATTTGGTCAATCATGTAATTAAATCCCCTGCATGCAGCCCAGAACTCACTGTGCTGCCTTTTAAAGGCGACATTTTCCTTCATACTGGCACCATTTCAACAACTTTTCTCTAGTACAAGAAACAGCATATTGCACTTGTCCAAACACATGTGAGTCAAACCTGAAGCAAACAGTTCGGCAGACTGACCCAGCTGGCCTCCAAACCCCCACAGCAGAGGTCAAGGGCACTTTTAAATCCAGCTAGCAAATTTCTGAGTGTTGTTGTCATTATAAATGTTTATTCAAGCCATTAGCCCAGAAGTCTTTGTAGAGAAAACCATGTTTATTTTAAGTTTATTTTTTTAGCTGCCTTTAAAATGTTTGTCTTTGTTGCTAGATACCAGCGTGGATAAACAGTAATAATACAACTCATGCACACTCACAAGAAAGTACTAACAATTAAACAGTTCCTCTCAGTCAAAATGCCAATTTGTCAATTCTAAAGCCACGGCACGTGAAAACTGTTCATATTTTTCTGTATGAGTAATGCCAGAACACTAGTAAGTAAGAAGTTATCTCATTTGCTGTGTGGAAATGGGAGTCATCAAGCCGCAGCTGACTTTTATTCAGCATCATGTTTCATTGCTCTCCTCACGCCTCACTGCACAGCACACAGCTGTTTTATTCCCTGTATCTTGTTCCTTATTAGGGCCAGGGTGGGGAAAATCAGACACAAGCTGATATATTTGTCAGCTCAGCTGCTCACCCTTTACCAGTTAAACTTCTGATGCTCAGGACTGGGTTCATGTAAAAGGACATGTCCATAAACAGTTTGTGATAAGATTTAGCTATACTTTAAGAAAAACAGCATGTTCCCTTTTCTACATCATCAAGACATAGTAATTTCATCAAGCAAGCTGGTAGCACCATAAATCACCTCAGAAAAACTCACTACCAATTACAGTACCATCTTTAAGTGGATGTGAAGTCTGTATTTGTATACATTTTATACAACTTTTCAATCGAATCAGCATTTATGGAAGGTGCTGGGCCTGGACAGGGGAGCAGGGGCTGAAAGCAGCCCAGGTGCCCCTGCAGGTCTATACTCCTGGAGGTCTCTGACCAAATGGACAAGAGAGTCTTGTGTCTTAGTGAGGCTGTGGGTGCTAAGAAGCTGTCTTGATATCAGAGAAGACACTGAGAACACACTCAGCTTTTCCAGCAGAATTTTCCATTTTCCCCTAGGGGAAAATAATGACACTATGAGCATCATAAACACAGCAAATACATAACTAATATCTTCATTTCCTCCTTTCCTTGTTTCATGCTGTATTTCTGCTCGCTCTTTCTGTACTGCCCTCCATTAATAACAAATGACTTGTATTATCATAGTGCTTAAGAGGTGTAGTCATCGATCAGGACCTCTCTGTGACAAGAGCTGTACAAACAAATAACACAGAGACCTTTCTTACATCAACAGAAGAGAAGAGCTTGAATAACAGATTTCTGATTTTTCACTGACACCTGCTCAGCTGTTGCGTTTCAAACAATATGTGTTTATTTTAGAGCACATCCTTTACTAACCCCTCTCTCATTCACTTATTGTCATTGAACAATTACACAATATATCTTTGTAGTCCACACGCTAAAATAAAGTATCAACATGAACTCATATGAACCAGTTTAAACTGAATTATTTTAGCTGGAAGTAGGTGAGCATCCCTCATGTCTCAAAGCAGCTATAAAACACAAGACCTCATTCTCTACCTACCAATGCATACTCATGCTATACCATCCCAGCATATAACAACATTAATTTAGTACTTAGCTTCAGCATGCATCATTGTTATGAACACTAAACATGCTTCAAGCAATGTGTTTGCCTGACATGAACTATGAACACTCAGCTCCACTGGTGCATACCACTGTTATGAACATGAATAGTCAATTCCATGGTATCTTGGTGGAAAAAAATGCCAGAAACATCATGGCCAACACAAGCGATATAAATATAAATTTAAAATCAGCTATGAACATAAATAACTCAATCTCAGCAGCCTTCGCTGTCCCACTTTCGTTGATGTTAAAAACAAACTTAGAGCAGACCTAACATTTAACAATTACAATTTGGAAGAAACACAATGCCACTGGAGAAGCAGAGCAAAGGAGCATGTTCTGGTCCTGGGCTAGGAGACAGCTGAAGTTCTAAAGTAAGTAGGAGCTGAAGCTGATATTACTGGATGTTTTATAAACAGAGCTGCAGGGAAGAGCCAATCCCACCTCCTGGGGGAATAGCACTATGTTAAAGAGTAACTCAATCATGCTTGAAATGTAACACACCTAAAGCAAATTGAGTAAGTGTAACATTTAAGAGCTTACAGTAGTAACTCAGAGACAATTCGGCATCAAAAGGTTAGACAGTGAAAAGAGTATACCAAGTTGAGGACAAAGGCTGCATTTTCCCACTTCATCAGCATCGAGACCACGTTCATGCAGATGAACAGAACAGAAGCATTTGTATTTAGTTGTGTGTTAAAAGGAAGGGTCCGATTAGAAAGAAACAAAAAAAAAAAAAAACAACAAAACAACAACAACAAACACACAAAAAGAGCCCAAATATCACTGGAAGGCTCGGCAACTACTGTTAGCAGCTCAAATCAGGATTGGAAATTCAATATTGTCCCAAGTAAAGTATGTACAGCATCAGGGTTCAACAAATTCACTTTGGCTTTACTTAATCTCTCTAAAGTTTTCTTTTTTAAACTACTACCAAATGTTTTCCTAGAGAGGGAACATTCTGTGATAGAGCACACGTCTCTCTCCAGCAGGCCCTGGGAAAGAGAGTCTCATCTCTTAGAAAGCCCATAGGAATACTTCAGGAACTGCCACCCTCAGTTCCTGCCTGCCCAGACTGCTCCTCGTGGTGGGCTTTCATGTCGGCAGACTGTAGGCAGCACAAGAGAGAGAGCAAGCTATTTACCCATTAATTTAATAAGGAAATAACTCCATGGACAGATTCTCCCACAGAGATGGCCAAATGCTGAGTTCCTCTGGTGGTGTTTGCACTGGAAGCTTTCAGCGTGTTCCAGCCATGGCTCCCTGGCACTCTCTGCTATCTGATCTCACTGCACAGCATCACCTGAGGTTCCTCCAGCAGCAACTTGCCTCTGTCAGAAAACATCACCTCATCCAGGGGGGGAAAAAAAAAAGAAGCCGGAAAAACATAAATTTTCACTGAATATTTTCTTGTTCTAGAAGGAATAAAATGAAATTAAATCAAGTTGTTAACTGGTTTTCTTTTAAAACTCCTATCTAAAATTAAAAAAATATATTAAACTTGAACAGCAGAGGTATGCATGATGTAACTTGTTTCTTGGCAAATCTTGTATTTCATACTTTTATGAATAGCAAGTCTCTAGGAAATGGCTCTCTAAATAATTTCTCACTTAAGAATAAACCAAAACTTTCCAGGTTCATCCTTGTGAAAGGCAGCTTGAGAAAGCAGCACTAGGTGAAAGAGGGACTGAAGGACCTTGTTTACCTCCTATGGCACAGCTTATAGTACCTACCCAGAGCTGGGGAGTTCTGAGCAAACCCCTGCTGTAAAAGGGGCTCTTACCCTAAACCTACCATACCCAGCCACAGGAGAGCTCTGGGAGTGCTGCTCAGTCTCAGCCTCTCCCATGTCTTAGTTCTTCAACCCCAAAAGGTTCTTTATGTCTAAACCCAGATTGCTGCCAGAGCTCTTGTGCTTCTATTTTAACTGATAGTAGACAAGAAATATAACAAAAAATGTCACAGTTGTCTTAGAAGTTGTGCTATGGAAATTTACAGCAAGAATGTAACGTAAACCATAATCCAACACTAAAAACTTCTGCAAATTATTGTGACTGTATACATGTGTATCTCTCTGTGGGACTCCAGCCACAAGTCCTGGGTTAGAGAAGGAAAGTTCCTGTCAGTACACAAGAAAAAAACAAAAAACAAAACATCACCACCCCATCAACACCAGCCATAGCTGTGCTGAGATAAACTAATGACTGGCTCTCTCAGACAATTTCACAGCAAGCTAGAAGAGGCCAATGGATGTCCTTGTAAAAGACTCCTCACTTTGCTGTCTCTTCTTGAAGGGTCATCAGGTGCACTGCCCTACTGCTATCCAAACTTCCCTTCTCTCTCACTCCGAATACACACCTTACTTCTTCTTCACACTCTAAAGAACAGTGTCTTTTGGTTCTTCTCAAAATTTTGCTAACCACATGTAAAAAATAAAACTGGTAAAAATGGACAAAGTACAGACCGATATAAAAAGAAAATGAGTAAGACAAAATAAATCTCTCTAGATTTGCAAGCTTTCCTTGCATTGATATCTGAGCATGTAAGAACTGCTTAAAACAAAAAAGCATGGGCTACTCGCTGGTACTTATTCATTTATTTTTTATGAGCTTGAACTGCCTGGTATTTATTTATTTTTAAGAAATTGATTATTTACTTAGCTCTGCCTCCCCTGTTCTTCCTCCACTCTCTCCTCATGTGGAATTTACTGCATAAAGAGAGAGTGAAAAAAAAAAAAAAAAAAGGAAAATAGTAATGAAAATTCTGCCCCCACAGATACAAAGGGTGTGTCAGTTTTTCAGGGTTAAAAAAAACCTGATCTGTGCCATCAGACACCTTTGAGCTGCTGAAAAGGCAGGAAGACTCAGTTCTGCCCTGCTGGTATATATCCCTCAGGGAAAAAACAGGTTGCCAATTATGCTAAAAAGCAGCACTCTCATCCAGGGGCTGTCACGATGTAATTACATTATCTGCTAAACCACAGGCAGAGTAACAGAGATGTGGGAGGAGAAAGGAGGTTGTTCCCTTTGACAGACTAAAGGGACAATCAACCACAACACAGGGTTAACTCACTACTTATCTCCAGATGTAGTCCTCCATCGCCATGAACTCGCTTAATGAAGGACTATTTTTTTGGTTCTTCTCATCTTGTAGGGATGTTCCTTGCAGTGTTTTCCTTTTGCGGTTAAGCAAACCCTGGATGTACTGCAGGCTGCTCAACAGGGAGAGATGTTTTCTCTACAGGGACAGCTGGCTGAAAGATGGGAATGCAAAAATCTGAGGCCTGGCTTTATTCAGTTATGCTCACTTAGTTATTTGCTCTATGGCTTTCAGTTCACCAGGTCTTGTAAGCTCCAACTGCAGTGAGGAGAGAGGATGACAGTATTTAATTCCCACAGAAGGCTATTTTCAGGACTTATTAATGTTCACGGAAGACTTCAGAGTTCAGAGACACAAATCTTCCTAGTCCAGTACAGGGTGATGAGCTGTGGCCTTCAGTCCTACAAGCTAAGACATCACACACTGCGTGACTCCTACCTGAATTTGGGGCTACATCAGCAGAAAAGCTTACACCACCTTGAGGCAAGGTTTCAGCAAGCCCCACTTTCTCTGCACTGACACAGCCTGGGAAATACTTGCTGGGTTGGGCTAAGCAGGGAGCAGCTTCTGGCTAAAGGATGGTAAGCATCTGGGTGTAGATGCTGTGAACAACACTTGGCTTTTTAAGATCCTAGAGATTTTCAAGGTTTGTTTTGGTTTGTTTTTTCCCCTCAGGAATGACAGCTGCAAAGGTATATATCTTTTCTACCTTCTTATAGCATGATCCTAGAGATTCAATACTGATATTACATACTTCTCCCTGTGAGCCAATTTTAATTAAGCATTTCATGTTTAGCTACAGGTCTTCCAGGTGCACCAACTGTTTCAAAAGTAAACTGTTTGTCCTGTCTTACTGGGTCTTATGGAAGTTTGCCCTCTTTTTTCCCCACTCGCCTCCAACAGAAATGGCAAAATTGAAACAGCAGAAGGAACGCTACTAAAGGAGAGTTAAGGCTGAGGTGTTGTTGTAAGTACTCAGGATATCTCTTCAGTTTCAGGTCTCTGAATTCCCCCAAACTTTTCCAACAAAAACTTTCATCCTTTCCTCAGAGTATTGTTCATCATACAGTAAGCATAATGGTGTTGTTGAACAAAATGCTTTAAAAGCCAAGCACCATGGTCATGTAGTTTCTGCAACACTTTGTAGTTAATGTCTCCCTCTTTCCCCATTGGCTCATGTTCTGCTATTCTCTACAACTTTCCCTTCCAACTAAAGCACAGATCATTTTTCATTTCTCCTTGGTGCATGTCCAGCTCCTGACAACTTGGCTTCTTCCACAGCCTTCAAGTCATCAGTATTACTGTTCACTCGCACAGCCTCTTTCATGTCTCACCATCAGACCTTACATGTTTCTTCCACATTCTGTGTGTCAAAAGTGGCAATACACGAGGAAGAAACAACAATAGCATTTTCTTCTCAAGTAACCAAGTCTGGTATTCTCTTAGAAGACTGGATCAGCCTCCAAAACTTTTCCCTTTGATTACTTAAGCACTACTCCACAATTAGTGAAGTTGTTTTAAATCGTGTGGATTTTTAATACTAATTATTAACATTTTCATTCTATATATGAAACACTTGAAAAATTAATCAGAAGAGGAGAACCATGCATGATTGTATAACACAGGACAACAAAACCACTACTCCCTTCTTTGTATCAACATAAAAGACGCCAGATCAGCAGTGTACTGGAACGCTACTTCACATATTCAGAACAAGAATATTCTTAGCATCTGTGCCAAAACCAACACTTCCTTCCACTCCAAAAGGCAATAAATCTACCAAACTGAAAGAAACAACCAGTAATCTTCAGACACATTGAATGCATTTACAGGACAGGAAACACACAGTCAGTTTTGAGTTATTACCAATGAGATAAATTATAACACATTATGTATGTATAATTTAAACATGCCCAATTTCTTGGCAATGAACTGTTTGGTGATTTTTTTTCCTCATAAAGGCAGACAGTATCTAAAAATCATTTCCCACCAGCTTACAATGACGTTAAGTGGACACACGAGTCTAACTACTTGCCTGTATCCCATTGAATCAATGTGTTTCATAAACACACAATGAAAGTGTCATTTCTTTGTTGACTCGCATGAGATTTCAGGAGTTCAAAAAAAAAATTCAAAAAAAGCCCACAGGAGGCTAGCTTTCAGCCTTGATGACTTCATATTGCTTGTTATGGCAGGTAATCTTCAGGTAAGTTGATTGCTGGGGGCTATAAGCAAGGATAGCAACTAGAATGAAAGTAACAAAGCTGACGGACCCTCCTCATTCACAGTCGCATCATGTTTTTATCTCAGGATGCTGTTGTACTGGTTAATGTCACTTGTTTGTTGCTCAAACCTTAGAAACCTCCATGTATCCATTAAGAAGCAGAGGCTGGTGACCTACAAGCAACTCTGAGTTTTACCACAGCCTCATATGTCAATAAGCACTGGTCAAGAATAAATATCACAGGCTTCTTACTCAGAGGCAGAGTGCAAGGAGAAGAGTTCAGCAGAAAAGATCCAGTGAAATGATAACAATTTCATAATCCCTCAATAAAAGTCTGGATTGCAAACTCCACAGATCTGGTGCCAGATCCAATAGAGCTCCAGTCAAGAGTTAAATTTCTAAGCTGAAGCCTCAACCATTAAAGAAAAATTCCTAAGCCAAAAAAAGAGTCCCTCTGCGCCTGTAGGTCTTGCAAGTAATAGTTCAAGTGAAAGTTATATGGACACAGTCAAAACATCAAGCATCATGGCCTACCACAGTTACTCTAAATGTGCAAAGTCTCTATTTAGCTTAAATCAGTAAGTACTAGAGATTGCCTATATTTGTCAGAAATTATTTTCAAACTCTAAACAATGTGATTTGTTTGTAAAAAGCTCAATCAACCTGATGGTTTGGGTAGCTGGTCAGCGTGAAGACATGTTGTAATACATGTGGAGGATGCAGGTTGAGCTTTGGGAACAGAACTGGCTTTCCTGACAGTTCCAAATGTTAGAATATCTGTATCAGACTCACTCTACTCAACAAAATATCATTCAAATTCATATGAAATGAAGGCAGGAATCAGAGTAGAAAAACACAACTTCATTTCTATAAATGTATCATCAACACAGGCTTCTGCACAAATACTCAGATCTGCCAAGTAACTGTTATCACAATTTTATAGTAATATACAAACACAGAAGTGTATTGTTCAACTTGTGGATAGACAGTCTTCAGCAAAACAAAACAGGAAGCAAGTCACTGTCTTTGCATTTTTCTCTCACTTTACTCGCATGCAACCTGACTGCACATCCTAGACTGCCATATAAACTGACAGAGCAACCCAGATCCTTGTTTTCCCCCTGCTTTTTCCCACCCATTACACAGGTCGTCACTGCTGTTTAAACCAGTGGGGAAGCACAAAGGTAAATAGGACTTGCACTCTGTACAGAGACTTAATTTCTAGGTGCCTGAAGACCAAGTCAGGGGCAGAGCAAATTCATTCCTATGCAGCACTCTTGTAGAAAGCCTGTGAGCAACTCAAATCTGAAATCAAATTTCCTAATAATGAGTGTCCACATGATGACAGAGGTAATTGCATTGCCTGCACAAATTGCTTGTCTGAAACACATCATCAATATCATTATGTGGCTTGAAAACAGATCCAACCAAAGGCTTATCAGCAGTGCCAGCAAAACTGGATTCTGACTAATCAAAAACACAAACAACATTCAACTGCTGTTACCAGAGCCATTTTAACATCACTGGAAACTTCTACCTCTGTTTTTCCCTATGCCTAGAACTGGCCTTGCACAGACTCTCAGACAAAAACCCCTCTACCACACCATCACACTTCTTATCAAGGAGAGCACAGGTACAGGTACTTAACATCAACCAGAGGGGGAAACAAAGGGACACTTCAGAAATTACTTCTCCATGTGGGACTGAATGTCACCTGGTTTGGGCATTTCTATGGATCAGAAGCATTTTTCTAGCCATCATTATGACTGAAATACAATGGGTAAAAAATAACTTCTGGCAGCAGATTGTTTGCTGAAGTATTTTTAAAAAACACATCACTGATTGATTCAAAGTATTAAGTGCACTCTATTTTTTTCATCATCACCAACATGTTCTAGAAGAATGAGAGCAAAAAATAAATCCAAACCCACCAGTGACTCAGAAGTATTATTCAGTTATGTTACCACTTCACTTTTTAAATCTAGAAAAGCAGGGGTGTCCAAAATGAATTATGAGTAACTGCAAGCCAAAAACTATGAAGAAAGTTTTCAATGTTCAAGCATTTTCTGCTTTCAGTAGGTGGGACTGTGACACGGTCCATGCACTGATGAGGATTTTTCCTCCTGGTCACACCTTGGTGATTCCAAGTTTTCCCATTTAAATCCAGGAATATAACACAGAGGGCTGGAAAGAGCTCTGAAACTTGTGTCAGGAAGGGCCATCTTAGAACAAGGCTTTATTATCCAGCAGTGAACAAGCTGAGGCCAAGGATCTAGGACGGAAGGACAACTGATCCAAGGGGCGGCTGAGATCCAACAGAGGCGGATCAGCTTTCAGTACGCCTTAGCACAGGGGGCTCGGGAGGAAACGAGAGCTCCTGTGAGCTTCTGGGGGAAGTATCGGGGTGGTCACTGGATAACATGGCTCCACATAAGCCTTGTCAGCTCGCTGGGCTTTGCGGCCTGGCCAGTGCTGAGCTCCTTGGAGTCTGTTCTCGTTCTCCTCATAGCAGAGGATGAAGGTGATGATTAACGCTGCAAACAGGTGATTAGTGACTACTGAACACCAGCACACGGGGGCATCTCAGCCAGCAGGCCTGACATGTAAGGTCACACATCCTGGCAGGAAAACATGGAGAGCTTGTCATCCTTGACGCAGCCTCGGAGTGAGGAGGGGTGAGCACTGCCCTGGGATCTGCTGAGCACCGTTCTTTTTATTTTCATACAGTGCAGTGCTCTCACGCACATGCAGTCCTTGTGGCGTGTCTGCTCCTCCACGTCCTCATGAGACCCCTGCTCCCTGCCATGCCCCTGATGAAGGCTCAGGCTGAATGAGCTCCTGCTGCAGTTATGGAACTCGGCACCTACTGCTGAGGCACATGGGGCAGAGTTTTGCTCTGGATGGACTACAGAGAATATGGAAACACCTAGCAAGGCTGAAATACATTTTACAAGTATAACATTTTAAAAATCTACTAAGTCCCTATATATATAGTGATTCATTTAACATGCTCACGATTGGATCTTTCCTGACAGCACAAATCAGCATGTGATTGTAGGCACTGAGACCTACATTTACAACAGCCCCTATTATTTTTGATATTTCAGCTCACAACACATAAGGACCAATACTTTAAAAGGTTTAAGCATTTGCAGCTCCAGGTGAATTTGTAACAACTCACTGCACCTGAAAACGCAGGCCTTCAGGGCCTGTGACTAGATACCTAAAATATTCACTCAATCACCCCAAATTCTGGGGCAAATTGTCCACTCAGTCCAAATTCTGGGCAACAGCTCAGTCTCAAAGCTCCCAGTCGATTTAAACTTGGGGAAAAAAAAGGAAGATAATGATCTCTGCCACTTCATTTGGAACTGTGGGCAAATCATTTAGGGTTTCTCATCAAATGGGACTTGACATTTCAGCTGAAAACTTCCCACTTCAGTGTGCACCAATAACTGAAACAATCATACAGTAAGTGTGTTGTGAGCAGCTTAGTGCTTATGCAAATGCTTTGAGATGTTCTGCTGTAAAGTACAATGATGTCATAATTCTTCCATTCTGAAAGGAAAAGAAGACAGAGAAGAAAAATAAACCTTTTTTTTTTTTTTTTTTCCCTTTTTAAGAATGATTACCATAAGTGCTTACTAACATCTTCAGAATAGCAGTGAAATGAGTCTGGATAAAGGTTTAAGCCCATTGCTGAATATCTCCATGCTCAGCCCCATAGGAATGTGCTCCAGAACAGCACCTTCAGCAATGCTCAGAAGCAGTTACCACTGAAGAGTGCTACTGGAGTAACCTTTCCTCTTGGACAAGCCCTGAAATTGCTGCACTGTTAACCCATTAGTTTGTACACCAACATCTGGAACTGCTGAAATAAACATTTATTTTCCATTTCATTTCAGAATTAAGATATGGTTGCTCAGTTAAGGTAATTATGATTCCTCTGCTCAGGTGCTGGTGAAGCCGCTGTTTTTCTTGTCAATTAAGAGGAAATCCCATAATGCCAAGAGAGATGAAAAAGAGCAGTCTGAGAAACATGTTAACTTTTGACCTATGATAATTATTTCACTGAGTGCCAAGGTCAACAAACAACAGAATCCTAAGAGTAACTGCTTTCATCTCATGGGGTGAGCTGGGAGGGAAATGGTTTTCCTGCGCTGTCGAAGTACGTTTTCATGTCCTGGAAAAGAACTTCTGGTCTGTAACAGGATGAACTCAAGCCTGAAAATTTGTGCATTGTTCCTGCAAAACGTGTAAGACAAAAGGAAGTCCCACCCTCCCCTCAGTAAAAAGGCCCACAGACTTCACACGTCATATGTGGCTCTTGCAGACCAACGCAGACATCCAAAACCTGTCTTCAGCTGAACACCGCAGGAGCAAGAGGTTCTGAGATCTTCCCTTTACAGCTTGCTCCTATCCCACTGCACACTGCTGTGCTCCACAGACTCCATGCTGCACTGACCGACCTCTTCCTAGCATCATCCATAGATGCGTTTTTACCATAAGCTTCACCTCCTGACAAGACAGCACTACTAGGAAAAAGCAGTTTTTTCTTCCCAATATGACAACCAATTGCACTTTCACTTGAGGACTCAGCTGTTCCCCAGTACGGTGGCTCATACTCAACCACCCAAGAGCAAATCCAAAAGGAAAAAACAAGCAAACAAACAAACAAAAAAACCCTCTTTTCAGTGCACAGCTCTTATCTTTTGATAAGCTGTTGATCAGACAGGATAAATAAATCTTTGCACGTGATAGCTGATGGCCACCAAATGCCCTGAGCCTCAGCCAATGCATGAGGAAGAAGCACTTTAATCAGATCCTGCCAGGCACAGGACAATCACAGAAGAGGAAGAAGATGAACAAGGACAGCACAAACTCATCCTTTTCCACATATCTATGCTGTCTTGCTATCACTGACCAATTCCTTTTCTTTGTTTACCTCTGCAGATCAAACAAATAAACAAGCTTTAGAAAACAAATCTAAACAACAGAAAAATCGGACATAAGGGGCAGAAGGAGCTACAGACTGCATGTTGGTTCCCCACAAACACTAAGGCCTGCTTTGCTGTCCATCTCTCCATCACAGTTTTGGGAGGTAATTCCAGCCCTGCCCCTCCTTTCCAAAACCAAGCTGATGGCAAACCGCAGGGAGAGAGCATTTCTCACTGGAACACTCCTAGAAAGCCGGAGATAAAAAACTACAATTCTTCCTATTTGCTGCACGGAGCTCTGTGCAGGCTGGAGGAGCATACATCACCAAATTGAGAACTGAGTTTTACAGTAAGGTCTCCTTCTTGCACCTAGCCCAATGGGAAAGTGCCATCAGTACCTTGGACTGCTTAATTATGTTTATATTTCCCTTTCCAAGAGTAAAATACTTTAAATAAAGTAAATCCTGGGAGAGAAAAGAAAAAAAGCAAAAAGAAGCAAGACATTGGATGGCGCCCATACTGAGTATTGTATTGTATTTATTCTATCACTCTTTTGAGAAACAGTCTTTTATTCCTACATTGTGCACCAAACCACTTTCCCTCAATCAGCCCAGCTGAAGATCTACTGTGAAGATCTGTGAAGATCTGCTGTGATCTAACTGTCCCCTCCGTCCTGTGTGCAGCAAACAGCCCCATTGAGCCTTGTGTGGGCACAGTAAGGGCATAACAGTACAACTGCAACCCTTGAAGGCTGGCATGTTCGGGGAGAAAAACAGAGCCAACAGGCGAGTCGCTTCTCACAGCTGCTTTTGTTTGGCTCGTGAGGGGTCTGAATGTGCTATTGATTCCCTCGTACTAAAACAGATTTGTAGCCCCTGCGTGTACAAGACAGGGATCTCCTTCAACTCTAATCTCCAACAGCTGTCAAAGACGTAAAGGGCTTGTGGCTGGCTGGCATGTCAGAATCAATGAAGGTTTTAGAACTCCTCGCCTAAGGGGAGATCAGCCTCACTTGGAAGTGATAGGAGTCAGCCCCTGACCTGAGTGGACCAGGCCACCCAAACTG
The DNA here is from genome assembly GCA_013399175.1 of Odontophorus gujanensis. Taxonomy (NCBI): domain Eukaryota; kingdom Metazoa; phylum Chordata; class Aves; order Galliformes; family Odontophoridae; genus Odontophorus; species Odontophorus gujanensis. Next base: position 138,937 of record VXAB01003490.1, read on the forward strand.
TGTGATGTGTGGTCAGGACATACTCCCCAGCAGAGCAGAGGAAACCACACAACTGTGCCTTTTGAGGCATTGTGCCACCTGTCTGTCCCAAGGGTTCCCATAAACAGAACTGGAACCCCAGTGGGTTGGACTAGATGATCTTAGTGGTCTTTTTCAACCTTAATAATTCCATGGGACTGTGATTCTGCAACAACACCTGAAGGCACTGCCAGCATCTAGGCAAAGGCCCACTGCTCTTAGAAGGGGGTTTGTTTGGTAGCACCACTGTGACTCGCACCATCCAATAACTGCCTCTTATGGCTCTGAATGAAAACACTGCTTTCAGTTAGGAAAGAACTGAAGGGTGACTTTTTTCCTTTAGTTAAAGCTATGGATCCAGCCCAATTATTGTCCAGATGCACTCTCCAGAGGGAACACAGTCCCCAGGGTTCTTATTTGCCACAATACAGGCCCCTTCCCAACCCCCAACACATATTCGTGCACAGAACAGCTTAGACAACTTTTGGTACAGGAAGTCCAACAACCACTTGCAGCCAATGCATCTGTTTCCTCACAGCTGTTTCCCCAACATCCACCTTGATACAACTCTACAGCAGGGTGAGATTGACTGAAAATGGTCACATTCTTGTCCATATGAGGTGTGGGAGGAGAAGAAATTGGCTGTGTTTTTTCCTGGGATGGGGCAACCAGAAGGTTCTACCACAGGCAGTACAGCGGGGCTTTCTGAACACGTAGGTGAGAATGTTGAAACTTTGCTTTGAAGGATCCGCAAAGAAAAGAAAGGGGAAAAAGCAGGCTTGGTGCTCTGCCTCCTATTTTGGTGGAATGCTCCCACATTAACAACAGTAAGCAAAGGAAGAAGAAATAACTGACTTTAAAGAGAAATAAAACCTATACGAGATTCGAGGTGTCAAAGAACACACCGTGCAGTGTCGCTTTTGAAAGAAACTTCAAACCTGGCTGGAATTAACGCAGACTCTACCTCCTATGGCTGCGGGGGGGCCCACCACACTGCTCGCCGGTAACCAACACACGCACCGTGTTACCCCACGTGCCTCCAAACCAACCCACCCAGCGCTTCAAAAAGTTAATCCGCGGAGAACTACGGGAGAAACAGAAATAGTAAAGAAGTTCTACTCGCATACTCTTTACTTACTCCCAATAAATAACCGCTTACACACAAAAACGTCCCGGAGCCAAAGCAGCCAGATGGGCGGGTTACTAGCCGTGCAGCTGGGCGAAGCGCCAGAGGTCCCTTCCCTTCCCCCGCACACACACACCCCCTTTCTTCATTTTTCCTTCCTCTCTCCTCTTTCACCCCTTCTCACCCGCACGTCCCCATTCACCAGCGGG